>JAODAL010000658.1:0-286523 GCA_025379985.1 Phyllomedusa bahiana
GTAATTATGAATGCTATTCTGTTTTTCTATTAAATGTCCTTAATCCCGAAAAAAGGAATAATCTTTTAAAAATCCTAGAGATATTTTAATTGTATTGTCTATTTTAGATATCTAGCCTTTTTTGAAGAGTTTAAGGAGTCCCTTAAGAATTTGTTTATGTATCAACATTTTAGAGGGATACTATTAGGTTGGCAACAGGGGGAGCCTCCAGTTTGGGCCCTTTCTTTTCGGGACGAGCCCCGGGAAATGCTGGGATTTTTTGGGGGAAAAAAAGGGGATAGATTATTTGATATAACTTTATTTTTAAAGAGTTAAAAGTATTTTTAAAAATTTTAAGAAGATATAAAAAAAAAAGGTTTTTTTTTTAAAGAAGGGTTTTGCTAAAAATAAAACAGTGACTGGGTTTATCCCAAAAACCTAGGGGTTTTTTTTTTTTATGAACTTTGTTTTTAAATTTAGAGACACACCTGTGGATGTGTATTTTGCACACCAAAACACACGCTTCTGTGTGTAATCAGGGAAACTCAGAAAAAATCACCAAAGAAAAAGAAAGAGAATTTAGACTTGCACAAGTCGGGATCATGCTTGGGATGCTATTTCCCAGATACCTAAAGGGTGCCGATTCAACAAAAACTTTATGTGGAAGTAAAAAAAAGATGGGAATGTCCAGCCATAACCCTCTCAAAGGAGAAGGGTTCTGTGTCTCAAGATGAACAGCTTTGGCCGACATGTGCACATACCCAAAGAACAAAAGAAAAAATCCCTTTGTTTACATTGGCAAAGCTGGCAAATTGTGTCATTAAGTGAATGATCAACAGGGGCCCTGAAAGCCCACTCCCCAGAAAAGCCATTACTCCAAAAGAACATAAAAAACCCAATTTAAAATTTTTGCAAATGACACGGGGAAAAAAAGCCCTCCCTTTTTGGAGATGGTCTGACAAAACAAAATTTAATTTTTTTGCCATAATGCCATAAATTAATTTTGGAGGAAGGGGGGAGATGTTTGGGAAGCCAAGAACACCACCCAACTGGAAACAGGGAGGCAGTATCATGCTCGGAGGTTGTTTTTCTCAGGGGGGGACTGATGAAATTTCACAAAAAAGGGTAACAGGTAAAAGAAAAATTTATGGGCAAAAAACAAGAAACATCTAAAGACATCACCAGGAATTTTAAAGCTCAGTAGAAAGGACCTTTAAAAAGGGAAAAGACCCAAAAGCATACTGCCAAAAATTTTTTTCAAAGTGGCTTAAGGCTACCAAGTAAATTTTTGGAGGGGTAATCACAAAGCCCTGTTTTAAAATCCAAATTAAAAATTTAGGGGCAAAGCTGAAAGGGTAGGTGTGAGCAAGACGCCCTAAAAAACAGGCTCAGTTAAAACCATTCTGTCAGGAGGAATGGGCCAAAAAATTTTCAATATTGTGAAAAAACTTTAAAAAAGGAAATCCAAAACAATGACCCAAGCAACATTTTAAGGGGCAATGCTACCAAATATTAATGAAAAAAAAGTAAATTTTCCCTTTGCAGAAAGGATAAAAATCCCTTACAAAAAAATCTCTCTATTAATCAAAAAATTGGCAAATATTAATTTTTTTTTTGGGTAATCAATTGACCTAAAACGGGAAAGGTTTATTCTGTTTTCATTCAGAAGTGAAAAAAAAAGCATATGTTCTTTTATATGTGTTATAAAATAAAAAAACATATAGACTATATACCCACAGATAATAGATAGATAAGTAGATAATAATAATAGAAGATAGATAGATAGATAGATAGATAGTAGATAGATAGACTATAGATTTTTTTCTCTTTTTTGCCTAAAAATTTAAAAAAAAAAAAAAGAAAACAAAAAACACAAACAATGCACAATGGTTCTTTTCCCCTACACCTGTGATCTTGTGTTCTCTGACAGCATGAGCATTGTCAATGATGCTGCTTGTAAAAGCCTGCCCAGCAGAAAATAAGAAAGAATCTCCAATTCAAAGGATGACATACTGTGGGTGAGAGAATGGGGTCAGCAGAACATTGAACATGGAATATTTGCTGGTTAGAAACAATCTAAGTTCAAGAGAGGCTACAAGATAGAAAAAAAAATGGACCAAATTCTATAATGGAAGCCCTCAGTTATTGCATGATGGCTCATACAAGAAATTTAAACAAAAAACAATTGACTTTTTTAAAATAAAAAACAATGGTTCAAAAAAAAAGAAGTAAAATTTTTAAAAATGTATTTTATTATTTTCAAATAAACCAAATCACAATAATCCTATTACTAGCTTATACTACCAGTCAAAAATTTTATAACTTCTTAATTTATCCAGTTACTTTTTAAATTAACATAGTTGTAGTACTGCAAATACTATGGAATGGTTGAAAAGTAGGTTGAAGTATAAATTTAATTAATATCAAATTTCTGATATTAACCAAAGGGCTTTTTTCAGAGAACTTAAAACAATATTAGATGCCCAAAAATGTTATTAATAGTGTATAAATTTTTGATATTTTAAAAAACCGGCATTATCTCACAAATGTTTATGCTACATTTTCCTTGATATCTTAAAATATTTAATTTTCTGCGGTATTAACAAATGTGCAAACCACCTCCGGTAGTAAACAGATTACGATCCGGAACATCCAGCATAACTTTGCTGTTAAACAATGTGACGTGGTAGCAAACAAAGTAGCAACATGTTACTTATCTTCTGCCATGAAGTCCTTGCTTCTGGATACATTCAGATCTCAGGCAGAACTAACTCGTCCTCTCAGCACAGTGTGGAGATACTGCACCTGCGCGACGTTTCGGGGTTGTGTGTTTGCTACAACTTTACACTGTTGAACAGCAAAGCTAGGCTGGATGTTCCGGATCGTAATCTGTTTACTACCGGAGGTGGTTTGCACATTTGTTAATACCGCAAAAAATGAAATATTTTACAGATATCAAGGCAATGTATGCATAAACATAAGTGATATATATGCCTGAGTTTTTTAAAATATCAATAAATGTATACACTATATAAGAACATTGTTGGCAGCTCTAATATTGTTTTAAGGCCAATGAAAGGCAGGAGGACGCCTGCATAGGTGAGCTGCACTGCGGTATTATCATTGAAAATAATATTAAGGTACTACAAATCTTTTTTACAAACTTTTTTCAGAGAAGACAACAAGGAAAGCTGCTCTGCAATACAGAAAGCAAATTATGGTTTGAAATTGGATGCAAGCCATCTCTACAGGTATCTCAACTTTTGAAGATTACTTTAAAATCATCTGATTTTATATAGCCAGTGTTGAAACAGACTGCCTTACAACATCTTCTAAGATAGGATTTGGACAGTTTTGGTCTTCAGGACAGAGCACATTGCTGTTATATTATCAAGAACAAGGCAATCAACAAAATAAAACAAACAATTAGAAATAGCCAAGAAAGCCAACTTGGAAGTCAGTACAGTTTCTAATACCATCCAAAAGGCATTTATGAACTGGAGGAAACTGAAAGGAAAAGGTCTGGCAGACCAAAGGCCACTACAAGATTAGATCACAAGTTTTTGAGAGACAGTTTATTGTGATTGGCGCACAACTCAAAATCTTCTAGCACAGATTAATTCAGCAAAAAACGTAAACAATTTCTATGTCAGCTGTGAATTAAAGACTTCCATCTACAGGTTTTACAGGTTAAGTATCAATCGGAAAGTCACTAGTAAGATTGTAAAATTAAAAAAAGAATTGGCTGCACCTTTAGTGGATTACGAAAAAGGTCTTACGGACTGTTGAAACAAAATTGTATGTCTTTGGTACATGATCCATGGTTTTCCATGTCTTTAAGTAGATGAAAGCATATTTACCAATTATCAAACATGTAGTAGAAAGAATGATGACCTGGGGCTCTCTTGTTGGATCAATATTTGGAAACTTTTACAGGGTGACTGGCATACTGGACAAAAAGGGCTACCACAGCATTTTGATGCACCATGGAATACCTTCTGGTGTACAGCTAGTTGGTCATGGATTCATACTACTACAAGAAAATAATCTAAAACATACTTCTAGGTTATGTCAGAACTAAGAAGACAAGATAAAGTCAGTAGGCTTCAAAGAATGTAATTAGAGATGGGCGAATTGATTCTAACGAAGTGGAATTTTTTTACAGGAAAACTTCGGTTCGGAACGAAGTCTAACTTTGGGGTACTTCGGGTGAACGAAGTGTGCTTTTCATTGATAAAATGGCTGCGAGCACATGGCTCTACATGGGGCAAAGCACTCTGGGAGGAAGACAGGCATAGCCTGCATGACATGTGCAGAGATGAAGCCAATCAGAGACCGGCGGGATTCTGTGACGTCACCGCACTATATAAGTCCGGGCGCGACGCCGGGAGCTCACACTCCTCTCACTGTGCTCATCAGGGAAGGTGCTGCCGCTGCTGAAAGCTCTTACTGAAGAATTGATTTTTATATAGCGATTTCTGTGGGGTATCTCAGCTTGTCTCAGAGATTGTTCTCTTAATGTTCATTTCTAATTTTTTGGGGTATTGGATCTGAAATCCAGTGTGCGTCCACTGCAGCTGCATATACATTCAATATCCAAATGGGATCTAAGCCAGTTCCTGTTGTATTCATTTAAAGAAACAGCGTTTTTACAATACAAATACCACTTCATTTTTGGCTGCTCAATTCTATTGCGCAATTTACATCCAGGGGTTAATTAAGCGTTGTTTTGCTGATGTGCTGACCCCAAGAAACCATCTTTTTCAACACCAAAATCAATAAATTTTTCCTGTAGCCTAATTCACAAGCAAAGGTTAATTACAACTGTATATCTTGTTGTGTGGCGTAGAAAACACGCAATTGTAACACGCTACAAAGCTACTATTTTGTGCGGCTCAATTCTTTGGCGCAATTTACATCCAGGGGTTAATTAAGCATTGTTTTGCTGGTGTGCTGACCCCAAGAAACCGTCTTTTTCAACGCCAAAATATATAAATTTTCCTGTAGCCTAATTCAAAAGCAAAGGTTAATTACAACTGTATATCTTGTTGTTTGGCGTAGAAAACACGCAATTGTAACACGCTACAAAGCTACTATTTTGTGCGGCTCAATTCTTTGGCGCAATTTACATCCAGGGGTTAATTAAGCGTTGTTTTGCTGGTGTGCTGACCCCAAGAAACCGTCTTTTTCAACGCCAAAATATATAAATTTTCCTGTAGCCTAATTCACAAGCAAAGGTTAATTACAACTGTATCTCTTGTTGTGTGGCGTAGAAAACACGCAATTATAACACGCTACAAAGCTACTATTTTGTGCGGCTCAATTCTTTGGCGCAATTTACATCCAGGGGTTAATTAAGCGTTGTTTTGCTGGTGTGCTGACAAAAATAAACCGTCTTTTTCAACGCCAAAATATATAAATTTTTCCTGTAGCCTAATTCACAAGCAAAGGTTATTACAACTGTATCTCTTGTTGTGTGGCATAGAAAACACGCAATTGTAACACGCTACAAAGCTACTATTTTGTGCGGCTCAAATCTTTGGCGCAATTTACATCCAGGGGTTAATTAAGCGTTGTTTTTCTGGTGTGCTGACAAAAATAAACCGTCTTTTTCAACGCCAAAATATATAAATTTTTCCTGTAGCCTAATTCACAAGCAAAGGTTAATTACAACTGTATCTCTTGTTGTATGGCATAGAAATCACGCAATTGTAACACGCAACAAAGCTACTATTTTGTGCGGCTCAATTCTTTGGCGCAATTTACATCCAGGGGTTAATTAAGCGTTGTTTTTTTCTGGTGTGCTGACAAAAATAAACCGTCTTTTTCAACGCCAAAATATATACATTTTTCCTGTAGCCTAATTCATGTCCGAAGGTTAATTAAGCCTGTTTGTGCTTTTACATTTAGTAAAACACACAGTGTTTTTAAACGACACATACAAGTAAATTTTTCCTGGCCATTTGTGGAGCGCAATTTATATCCAAGGGTTACCCAAGCTTGTTACTGGGTTCATTTGGAGTCAAAAACAGGGTGTATATTTATCATATACAGATATCATCATCAAACAGTGTCTGTACATTTTAGAACAAACAGTATGTCAGACAGAGAGGTGGCAGGCTCTGCACCTGCGAGTGGCAGTGGCACAAACATTCCTGGAACAGGCCCAGGTCGCAGCACAGCAAGGGGACGTCGCAGCAGGGGTCACTCGGTGAGGCCACAACTGTCGATGTCATCTAGCAGCCGTGTGTTGTTCAGCAATCCAAGGGTTCTTGATTGGTTGACTAGGTCATCCTCTTCCTCCCAGATGACATCTGACAACCCCAGCCAAGAGTCGGTGGGAACCTCAGACACAACCCTTAGTTGGCATGGCCCGTGAGCGGGTCAGCGGCCCTCACCTGTCCTCAGCCCGCCTCTGTCCCATCCGGTTCCCTCAGCCAGAGATCTACTATGTGGTCTGGGCTCAGCGCCACTATATAGCGAGGATTAACAATTTGAGGAGGGCAGTCAGCAGCTACTTGGCAGCGAAGAAATGGGGCAAATATCGCCTGCTTCTTGCAGTAGGCGGCAAAGAATAGATGTGGAGAGTGGCATGGGAGGTCATGTTGTGAGAGGTCAGCCTCGGCATACCAAGACACGGTGATGTAGGACAGCATGACGATGAAACACAACTAGATGATGATGTAGCTGACTGCACTTGGGAGCCGGGTGAGGCAAGGGCTTCATCATCGTCAGGAGAAGAGGGTGTCAGCTTGCGCGTCAGGCAGCAGTGCAGCCAGCAAGTGGGTCGTGTGGCCGTGAGTCAGCAGGATAGCAGCAGTGTGAGGTCGGGAGCAAAGCGGCCACGGGGTAAAAAACCCACTTCGCAGGTCCAAGAAAGTAGCGGCACAGGGGCTTAGCGAGGCAGCGGCGGCAGTAGTCACTCAGTGCGGAGCGTTGGCGGTAAAATCCGATACTCGGCGGTGTGGCAGTTCTTTGCTAAGACACAGGAGGAGCCGAATATGGGTATATGTAGAATCTGTGGGCAGAAAGTGAAGCATGGCCAGGGAGCTAACGTTGGCACCACGACCCTGCGTCAACACATGCAGCGTCACCATCCGGTGGCCTGGGAGAAACGTGGCTCAGATGTGGTGGTCCATCCTGCCGCCGCAGCAACAGCAGCAGCAACAGCGCCCAGTGGCACGCATGCCATTGCAGCCAGTCAAGGCTCCACCACCTCTGCAGAAGGGAGCTGTTTCTCTTTGACATCATCTTCCGGTCCAGATGCTGCTGCTCCTTGCTACTCATGGCGCCAGCAGTCGTTCAGCAAGGCGATTGCAAAGAGACAACAGTATGCGTCCAACCATCCTAAGGTGCAGCAGCTGACCATGCTCCTGTCCAAGTTGTTGGTATTGCAGTCCCTCCCTTTCCAAATGGTGGACTCTGCACCATTCGAAGAACTAATGGTTTGTGTCGAGCCGAGATGGAGAGTTCCAAGCCGTAATTTCTTTTCCAAAAAGGCAGTACCAGCACTTCATAAATAGGTAGAACAGAAGGTGGGTCAGTCCTTGAGCTTATCGGTTTCTTCCAAGGTGCACGGCAGCGCGGACGTCTGGAACTGTAACTACGGTACATGTCCTTTACGGCCCACTGGGTGAATGTGCTTCCAGCCCAGGCACACCAACAACTTGGACAGGAGACGCCGCTTTCTCCTCCACGTTGTCAAACTGCGGCTCCTGCGCCAATGTCCGCTTCTCCTCCTCCATCACCACCACCAACTAAGCCTCCACAAGTACTGCTCCATCATACCACATGTGTAGGGCACAGCGGTGTCACGCAGTTCTACACCTGGCTTGCCTCGGCGAATGAAGTCACACAGGGGAGGAACTGCTCCGCGTCATGCAGCAAGAAATCGATGTGTGGCTTTCTCCGCGCCAACTGTAAATCGGAACCATGGTGACGGACAATGGGAGGAACATGGTGTCCGCGCTGCACCGAGGAGGGATGGTCCATGTGCCCTGCATGGCGCATGTGTTCAATCTGGTTGTGAAAAGGTTCCTGAAGTCTTCCACCGATCTTCAGAACATTCTGAAAATGGCCAGGAAACTGTGCATGCACTTTATCCATTCGTACAAAGCCAGGAACACCCTCCTCGAGTTGCAGCGGCAGAACGGCCTCCCCAACACACTCTGATATGCGATGTTTCCACCCGCTGGAATTCCAGCCTGCACATTTTGGACCAACTGTATGAACAGCGAAGGCTATTAACGATTTTTTGATGATCCAGGCAGACAGAAGTACTCCCCTGTGTAACTTTGATGTCAGCCAGTGGCAGCTCATGCGTGACACCTGCCATTTGTTGAGGCCATTCGAGGAGGCAACGTTATTTGTCAGTCGCCATGACTACGGGATGAATAACGTCATTCCACTGCTTCATGTCCTGGAACAGATGCTGAAAACTCTGTCTGGGCAGGGGACTGGAGACGTGGCGACTACATCTCGTGGCCACATGAGTCCGGTGGGGACTGAAATGGAGGAGGAGGAGGAGGAGGACATTGGAGCAGAAGCATTGTCTGGTGAAATGAGTGGATTTTCTACCCAGGTGACAAGAGAGGAGGAGCAGGAGCAGCTGGAGGAGGTGGATGGAGATGAGGAAGACGAGGCAGATGACCCCCAAGCACCATGGCAGTATACAGTGGAAATGGAGGCAGGGAGCCCCTCGGAGTCACTTGTGCAGATGGCCCGCAGCATGCTTATTTGCCTGGCTAGTGACAGCCGAATAGTCAACATCCGGCAGAGGGATGACTTCTGGCTCTCCACCCTATTGGACCCTCGCTACCGGTCCAAAATGGGAACCTTTTTCCCAGCTATTGAGAGGGAAGACAAACTCAAATACTATAGGGAAATCCTCCGTAATCAGTTGGCCGCTGCCTATGTGCGCAATCATCCCTCCTCTGAGAGGTCTGACCGGGGGGTTCCTCAGCGCTCACGTACTACTGCCGCGGCTGCGGGGGGCAGGTGGGGGGGGTAGGAGCAGTATCAGCTCCATCAGTAGTAACCTAAGTCTGGAGTCATTGATGAGCAGCTTCCTTCACCCGCCTAGTGAGGAGGGCAGTCGCCAGCAGCAGCAACAGGACCTGGAGCAGTCCCTGAACCAACAGGTTGTGGCCTACTTGGACAGCACTCTGCCACCTCAGTTAGAAGATCCGCTGGACTACTGGGCAGCCAAACTGGATGTGTGGCTGCAACTTGCCGAGTTTGCAGTGGAGAAGCTGTCCTGCCCGGCCAGTAGTGTGGCATCAGAGCGGGTGTTCAGTGCGGCGGGGGCCATCGTTACCCCAAGGAGAACCCGCTTGTCCACGGGAAATGTGGAACGACTGACCTTTGTAAAGATGAATCAGGCGTGGATCGGCCAGGATTTCCACACACCAATGCCTTAGGCGTCAGTCTGGGTTCAAACTACCTGCCTCAGCCACTATTCTGATGCCGCCACCCGCCTGATGCCACACATCTGCTGACAGTTTCTCCATCTGCCTACCACCATCTTTACCAGGGACTGGTATTGCCACCCACCTCAACACTCTATGACCTCATGCTGCTGCTGCTGTTGCTGTTGCCGTGACATCCACACTGTGTCATTGTGCCACTGTCTGACCTCATGCTGCTGCTGTGGCTGCTGCCATGTCCTCCACACTGTGTCATTGTGCCACTGCCTGACCTCATGCTGCTGCCACCGTGACATCCTTTCTTAGTCATTGTGCCATTCTGAGGCTTCCTCCTGTTTTGCCACCTCCAGAATGTCATTGTGCCACTCTCTGACCTCATGCTGCTGCTGTGACTCCTGCCGTGCCCTCCACACTGTGTCATGTGCCACTGCCTGACCTCATGCTGCTGCCACCGTGACATCCTTTCTTAGTCATTGTGCCACTCTGTGGCTTCCTCCTGTTTTGCCACCTCCAGAATGTCATTGTGCCACTGCCTTATCTCATGCTGCTGCTGTCGTGACCTCCACACTGTGTGATTGTGCCACTCTGTGGCCTAATACTGTTTTGCCACCTCCAGAATGTCATTGTGCCACTGCCTGATCTCATGCTGCTGCTGTCGTGACCTCCACACTGTGTGATTGTGCCACTCTGTGGCCTAATACTGTTTTGCCGCCTCCAGAATGTCATTGTGCCACTGCCTGATCTCATACTGCTGCCGCCGTGACCTCCACACTGTGTGATTGTGCCACTCTGTGGCCTAATACTGTTTTGCCGCCTCCAGAATGTCATTGTGCCACTGTCTGATCTCATGCTGCTGCTGTCGTGACCTCCACACTGTGTGATTGTGCCACTCTGTGGCCTAATACTGTTTTGCCACCTCCAGAATGTCATTGTGTCACTGCCTGATCTCATACTGCTGCCACCGTGACCTCCACACTGTGTGATTGTGCCACTCTGTGGCCTAATACTGTTTTGCCGCCTCCAGAATGTCATTGTGCCACTGCCTGATCTCATACTGCTGCCGCCGTGACCTCCACACTGTGTGATTGTGCCACTCTGTGGCCTTATACTGTTTTGCCGCCTCCAGAATGTCATTGTGCCACTGCCTGACCTCATACTGCTGCCGCCGTGACCTCCGCTCTCAGTCATTGTGCCACTCTGTGGCTTCCTCGTGTTTTGCCACCTCCAGAATGTCATTGTGCCACTGCCTGACCTCATACTGCTGCCGCCGTGACCTCCACACTGTGTCATTGTGCCACTCTGTGGCCTACTCCTGTTTTTGCCACCTCCAGAATGTCATTGTGCCACTGCCTGACCTCATACTGCTGTGGCTGCCGCCGTCACCTCCACACTCTGTCACTAATGTTGCCACCTGAGCTCTCAGCTTGTTTTTTTCCAGCTTTCGCTGGCATGACTTTATCAGGCTACATTCCCGCTTCAGTTTTTTGGTCAGTTTTGCCTTCTTAAATGCCCAGGGAATTTTATAGTGAAGCGATTCTAAGAGCGGCGGCAGTCATCTGCGTGTCATACTAAAACACAACATTGTATGAAGACCAAACCAAAGCTCCCTCTGCATATTTAAGCATGGCACCACGTTCTACAGCACCCTGCAGGCTCTGTGCAGCCTGGAAATAGCTGCTTTTTAATGCGATTTGTGCCGAAGTAATTCGGACCAAATTTATTTTTGTCGGAAAATTCGGCGAAGTGACCGAATCGAATTTTTGAGAAATTTGCCCATCTCTAAATGTAATGACCTACACAGTCTCCAGACTTAGACCCCATTAAACTTGATTGAGAAGAACTGGATAAAGGAGGGAAAGCAAAGCAATATACAGTGAAATCATGACATTTTATAGTATCTGCTCTTATCTGTAAACAAAGATAATTGAAAAGCGTTTAAAGTTCAGATAACATTCTAACATAGTACCCTGTTTGCCATGATTGTTTTGCTCCACCTGTAGGTTTGTGACAAGTTCTGCAGCAATGTTGAGTAAAATTTCTAACATTATCAGAATGCAGTTGTAGAAAAAATGCCTTGACTGCATAAGGCCTGGTTCATATCTGCATTGTGTTTTCCTTTGTTCTGCTCCATTTGGGAGACAGAAAAACTGAGAGAAGCTGATGTCTATTCACTTATATGTAGTTTTTGAGTTCTCAGTTTGCATCAGTTTATCTCTATTTAGTCAGGTACCAGTTTTTTGACTGAAGAAGTACCATAGTCTGCTGTGCTATTTTTTCCATTCAAAAGTATGGCCCGGATCCTTCAGGTTCTTTTTCTATTGAAGTCTATGGTGATGGATACAAACAGATAGCTATCTGTTTGCATAAGTCTGTACATCAGTTAACGGACCTGGTTATTTTTTCCCTCTTCCGTTCACAACCGAAGACTCAATGCAGATGTAAACCGAGCCTAAAGCTATTATACCACCTAGAGGTAGCTACTTTTAAGAGTCAAAAATATAGATTTAATTCATTGAAACAAAACAACTCTATTATTCGTCACTCAGCATTCAGCTAACACCCATCCCATTCCCTAGGAGAACTGTGTAGTCCAGGCTCTCATTTTCCTTGGTGTCTGAGATTTTGTTGCACTGTGTTTGCTGTGCTGGTTTGCTGTTGCATGGCTTCACCTGGACTTCTGTTTGGTTAGTCTGTTATACTGTTTTGTTTTTTGGCTTTCTAGACTCTCTGTTTATCCCCCATGTGCCCAAGGATCCGCCTTTTTCTTTATTACGTTTTCCTTTTTGTGTTGTTGTATGTTTTCATTTATTTAACAAAGGCTTTTTTTACAACAAGCTGACATAATCTGGGGCCGAATATGGATCCCCAAGAAGTAAGACCTGTTCAGGTTTTGGTTCAAACTGGCTGAATGTCCTAGGGCAACAGCTGAGGCATTTAGAATGGCTGCCCCCAAAAAAATTTCTGATAATTCTGTGCCTGCTGCCACGTCTGATGATGATTCTGTGCCCGCTGCCATCTCTGACGACCATCCTGTGCCCACTGCCACACCTGGCAATGATCCTGTCTCTGCTGCCAAATCTGGCGATGATCCTGTGCCCGCTGCCACATCTGCTGATAATCTGGTGTCCAGTGCCATGTCTGGCAATGATCTGGTGTCCATTGCCATGCCTGGCAACAATTTGGTGTCCAGTGCCACATCTGGTGATCATCCGACATCCAGTGCCCTGTCTGCCGATGATCCCATAGGGTGTGTTGAGGAGCTGGAGGCCCCTCGTAAAAGCGGAGGTACTGTCACAGTCTTCACTTTTGATCCTTGAGGCTGTTCAGTGTATGCAGTGCTTGCCAGCACAGAAATAGTTCATCAGCACTCAGCTAACACCCTTACCATTCCCATTCAGAACTATATAGCCCAGGCTTTCATTTTCCTAGGTGCCTGAGATTTTGTTGCACTGTGTTTGATGAACTGTGCTGTGCTGTGCTGGCTTGCTGCTGCACAGCTTATCCAGCCACTTTTGTTTTTGTTTTACTTGGACTCCTGTTTGGTTAGTCTAATATACTGTTTTGTTTTTTTGGCTTTTTGGACTTCCCTCATGTTCCCAAGGATCCACCTTTTTGTTTATTACTTTTTTTTTCCTTTTTGTGTTGTTGTCTGTTTTTGTTTCTTTAATAAAGTCTTTTTTTACAACAACCTGACACATTAAACTGTAAAAAAATAACAATAAACACTGGAAATCTGAAGGTGCTAAGAAGCATTTGACTGGTAGTATATATGTACTCCAAAAAATGTTCTCATTTGTTGACACCATTTGTTTAATACCAATTAGCCTAGTCATTGTACGAACTTCAGGTTAAGAATCAATCCAAAATTAATAGAAACAATTTCAATTACTTTTTGCTCTAATTAAAAGTTAAAGTAAGGATAAAGTTATACTTCAGTGGTTTAACTTGCTACAAAACGTTTGTATTTTTGTACTTAAATAAAAGTGAGGAATAAGCAATATTATGTAAACTGAAGGTTAATATACAGTTAAAACTTTACAGATCTGGTGTTATAATCGTTTATTTACTATTTACACTGATGTATGAAGATCTACTATATAAATGGTAAACAAACTTAAGGGGTGTTTCGGGATCTAACAGTGCTCGCTGGTCTGTCGGGGCATAAATAGATATAGAAAATAAAACTCTTATTTACCTACCGGACACTCCCGTTCAGCCCCAGCAGCTGGTATGTTCATTGCTGCTGAAGCAGTGCAACATCTTCATTTACGTGACAGCTGCAGAGAATTAAAGGCCACAGAGGTCATGTGCATGTGATGTTGTGGCCCTTGATTGGCTGCCCCTGTCACATGAATGATAAACTGGCTACTTCTGGGATGAATACACCGGCAGCCGGGACTGAAGGGGACAATCATAGAGGTAAGTATGAATCTTATCTTCTATTTTTACTCATGCCATAATGGAGCAACGAGCATTGTTAGATCCTGGAACATCCCATTAATGATGTATTCAGCGATTGTTGTTTGACTCTATGACTGTATGATTTGACATTTCCTCACAGTGAAATATTGTTTAAAAAAAATGAATCCAGTATGCAAGATAAACAGAATTAGCATTCACGTATTACTATTTCACTAGCATAGAAACAAATAATAACAAATAATGTAACAAATGTTTGCACCAACTGAGTTTGTTTAGAAATTTGAGATTTTTGGGGGTTTTATGCTTCTCTGGTCACAAATTAGTGAGGCTTTGCAGAGGGACATGGTTTATGTGGCCTGACTGACTATAATTCTCAGAAGAAAGTAGTATAAATTAAAGTTAGAATCTATAAATACACATACCTAGCAGAGATTTTGGTTCATTAATGAATTCTCCTGAAGGTATCGATGATAAAATACTTTGGGTGAAGTGGTAAATATATAAAATGGCAAAGATTAAATGAGGTTCCCTATAAAGGTATTGGGTTTTTGATATGAAGGACAGTTGGACGTAGTGCTGGATTCCCTTTTTAAGCCTTCTTCATGACCTTTGGATCAATTTCCTGACTCCTGGCAATACAAATGCTCTGTAGAAAATAGTTCCACCCCTTAGCAGAGTGCGTGAGACCAACCAGGACTGAGGCCTCCTTTTCCAAATCAGTACAGCAGCATACGAGTCTCTACGAAAACTGTAGCTTTGTTTGGCACAAAATTAAAGCTGGTAGAATAAATCAAATTGGACTGTAAGGAAAAATGTAAAACAAATTTGTATTGGAGATGAATACATTTACTTATTACAAATTCAATATTATATGTTAATAAATATTTTAAACTATGACATCTAAAATGTAAAATTATATCTATACTCAAAGTGGCATTTGTTTCTCATAAACTCACTAAAGGAGTTTTTAAACTTACAAGTAGAGATGGGCGAATCGATTCTAACGAAGTGGAATTCGTTTAGAATTTCAGGAAAACTTCGGTTCTGAACGAAGTCGAAGTTTGGGGTACTTCGGGTGAACGAAGTGTGCTTTTCATTGATAAAATGGCTGCGAGCACATGGCGTTACATGGGGCAAAGAACTCTGGGAGGAAGAAGGGCATAGCCTGCATGACATGTGCAGAGATGAAGCCAATCAGAGACCGGCGGGATTCTGTGACGTCACCGCACTATATAAGTCCGGGCGCGACGCTGGGAGCTCATACCGCTCTCACTGTACTGATCAGGAAAGGTGCTGCCGCGGCTGATTGTTGCTGAAGAACTGATTTTTATACAGCGATTTTTGTGGGGTGTCTCAGCTTGTCTCAGAGACTGTTCTCTTAACGTTCTATTTCTGATTTTTTTTGGGTATTGGATCTGAAATCCAGTGTGCGTCCACTGCAGCTGCATATACATTTAAATCCTATCTGCTCACAGCACATTGAATATCCAAGGGGGATCTAAGCCAGTTCCTGTTGTATTCATTTAAAGAAACAGCGTTTTTACAATACAAATACCACTTCATTTTTGGCTGCTCAATTCTTTGGCGCAATTTACATCCAGGGGTTAATTAAGCGTTGTTATTCAGCTGTGGTGACTCCAAGAAACCGTCATTTTCACCGCCAAAATATATACATTTTTCCTGTAGCCTAACTCACAAGCGAAGGTTAATTACAATTTTATCTCTTATTGTGTGGCGTAAAAAAATACGCCATTGTAACACGCTACAAAGCTACTAGTTTGTGGTGGCTCAATTGTTTGGCGCAATTTACATCCAGGGGTTAATTAAGCGTTGTTTTTCAGCTGTGGTGATCCCAAGAAACCGTCATTTTCAACGCCAAAATATATACATTTTTCCTGTAGCCTAAGTCAAAAGCAAAGGTTAATTACAATGTTATCTCTTGTTGTGTGGCGTAAAAAACACGGCATTGTAACACGCTACAAAGCTAGTAGTTTGTGGTGGCTCAATTCTTTGGCGCAATTTACATCCAGGGGTTAATTAAGCGTTGTTTTTCAGCTGTGGTGACTCGAAGAAACCGTCATTTTCACCGCCAAAATATATACATTTTTCCTGTAGCCTAATTCACAAGCAAAGGTTAATTACAATTTTATCTCTTGTTGTGTGGCGTAAAAAACACTGCATTGTAACATGCTACAAAGCTAGTAGTTTGTGGTGGCTCAATTCTTTGGCGCAATTTACATCCAAGGGTTAACTCCGTATTTTTCTGCAGTTTCACTCAGTAAAAGAAACTTTCTTTTTCACTGCCACAGAAGAAATTCTGTAGCATAATTCATATCCGAATGTTAATTAAGCCTTTACTTTTCAAAAAAAATTTTACAGAGTTTTTAAAAAAACGGCCACATACAAGAAAAATTTTCCCTGCCCTTTTGGGAGCGAAATTTATTTTCCAAAGGGGTTTTCCCAAAGGGATTTTAGGGGTTTCATTAGGGGGTTAATAACGGGGTTGTTTTTTTTTCATATACGATATTCTTCAAAAAACAGTGTCTGTAATTTTAAAAACAAACAGTATTTTCAGACAGAGGGGTGGCAGGCTCCCCACCTGCAAGGGGCCCAGGGGAAACAAATTTTTCCCTTTAGGCAGGCCCGGGGCTGCAAAAAGAAAGGGGGGGGCGTCGCAGGGGGTCACTGGGTGGGGGCCCCAAAATTGCCGCTGCCCTCTAGCACCCGTGTGCTGATTTAGCAACCCAATGGTTCTTGTTTGGGTTTGGGATTTTGGTCTTTCCACTTCCCCCCAGATGAATCTGAAACCCCACCCAAAGGGGGCCGGGGGAACCTCGGGGAAAAAACCCCTTGTTGGCAGGCCCCGGGGGAGGGGGTTTCAGCGGCCCTCACCGGGCCCCTAAAACCCGCCTCTGTCCCTCCGGTTCCCTCACCCAAAGGGGGACCCTACTATGTGGTCTGGGCTCAGCCCACTATATAAGGAGGAGGGAACAATTTGAGGAGGGCAGTCAGCGGGCCCTTGGCAGCGAAGAAATGGGGCCAATATCCCCTGCTTCTTGCAGTGGCGGAAAAGTATAGATGTTGAGAGGGGGCATGGGGGGGTCATTTTGTGCGGGGGTAAAGCCTCTGATCCCAAAGAGGGGGTGATGAGGACGGTAGTGACGATGAAACAAAAAAAAGTGATAGTAGCAGACCGAAATTGGGACCCGGGGGGGAGGCAAGGGCTTCATCAGGGTCAGGGGGGGAAAGAGGGCGCCGGGCTTGCGGGCAGGCAGGGGCGCAGAAAAAGAAAGGGGTCGGGGGGGGGCCGTGGAGGTTCGCAGGATGGGCAGCAGTGTGAGGTCGGGATCCAAGGGGCCCAAAGGGGTAAAAAAAAAACCCCGCTTCGCGGGGGCCCAAAGGGAAAAAGTAGGGGCCCACAGGGGCCCTAAGGGGGGCACCCGGGGGCGGAAGTAGTCACTCATTTTGGGGGACCCTTTTTGGGGGTTTAAAATCCAAAAACTCAGCGGTGTGGCGTTTTTTTGCAAAAAGAAAACCGGGGGGACCCGAATAGGGGTTATGTAAAATCTGAAAGGGGCGGGAAAGTTAAGCGGGGGCCAGGGGGGCAAAACCGTTGGCCCCCCGGCCCGGGTTAAATTTTACATGCAGTTGTCCCCTTTCCGGAAGGGCCTTTGAAATTGGGCAGCCATTTCAAGGCTCCACCCCCTTCTGCCAAGGGAGTGTTTTTTTTGGGACAAAATCTTCCCCGGCCCAGTTTTCTTTCCTGCTCCTCGTTTCTCTTTGGCCCAGCAGTCGTTCAGCAAAGGTTTTTTGCAAAGAGACAACAAAAGCGAAAAACCCAATCCAAAGGGTTTGCAGAAGCTGACCGTACTTCGGGGCCCAAGTTGTTTTTTTGCTGCAAGTCCCCCCCTTTTCCCCAAATGGTGGACTTTTGACCGTTCAGAAAAATTTAATTTCTTTTTGCCGAGCCAATTTTGGGGGGAATTTCCCAAGCCGTAATTTTTTTTTAAAAAAAAAAGAAAGTACCCAGCACTTCAAAAAAATTTTTAAAACAAAAGGGTGGGAAAAGCCCTTGAGCTTTTTTCGGTTTTTTTCCCAAAGGTGCTCGGAAAAGCGGGGACGTCTGGAACTGAAAATTAGGGTCGGGCCGAAACTTGCCCTTTAGGGCCCCACTGGGTGAATGTGCTTTGGCCCAGGCACCCCAAAACAATTTGGGAACAGGAAAGGCCCCGTTTTTCTCCTACCTTTGTAAAAAACTGCGGGCCCCCTGCGCCAATGCCCGCCCCCCACCCCTCCCCAAAAACCATCTCAGCCCCCAAAAAGGTTAAATGTTTCCATAATCCCCAATTGTGTGGGGCCCACAGGGGTTTGGTCACGAAAGTTCTACACCTGGCTTGCCTGGGCGGAAAAAAAGTCCACAGGGGGGGGAAAAATGCTCCCCCGTCTGCGCAAAAAAAACATGGTGGTTTTCTCGGGGGCCAAAGGGGAAAAAAAGGGAACCAGGGTTTGACGGAAAATGGGGGGACATGGTGTCCGCGCTAAAGAGGAGGGATGGTCCATGCCCCCTTTGCTTGGCCCCGTGTTCAATCGGGTTGGGGGAAAAAAAGGGTTTAAAAGTCTTCCACCGATTTCAAAAGGGATTCTAAAAAAGGGGCCAGGAAGCTGTGCTTTGGAAAATTTTTTTTTTCTTCCTTTTCCTACCAAAGCCAGGAAACCCTCCTCGAGTTTGAAAGCGGAAAAAGGGCCTTTCCCCCAAACACACTCTGATAGCGATTTTTCCCAAACCCGTTGGAAATCCAGCCTGCACTTTTGGGGCCCGATTTGTATGAACAGAGAAAGGCAAATTAAAACGATTTTTTGATAAATCCAGGGGGGGAAAGGGGATTTATTCCCCTGTGTAACTTTGATGTCAGCCCAAAATGGCAGCTCATGCGTTTTAAAACCCCGCCCTTTGTTTAGGGGCCCTTCCCAGGAGGATACGTTTCTTGTTTAGTCGCCAGGACTTTCGGGGTGAATAACGTCATTCCACTGCTTCCCTGTCCTGGAAAGATTTGGAAAAAAAATTTTTCTGGGCAGGGGGGAAATGGAGATTTTGGGGACTACAAACCCCGCGGCCACATGAGTCCGTGGGGGGGCTGAAAATGGAGGAGGAGGTGTGGGGGGGGAAAGGGCATTGGAGAGGAAAGCATTGTCTGGGTGAAATGGGGTGGATTTTTAACCCCGGTGACAAAGAGGGGGGGAGGGGCAGGGAGCTTTGGGGGAGGTAGATGGAGATGGGGGAAAGACGGGGAGATACCCGCAAGACCGGGCAGTATTTTCAGTGGAGGGAAGGGGAGGGGGGCCCCTGGAGTCAACCCTTTTGCGGGTGGCCCGCGCATGGCCCGATTTGCCCGGGTTTTTTGACAAATTTAATTGTCAGCATCCCGGGAGAGGGTTTTACCTTTTGGCTTCCCCCCTTTTGGGCCCTCGCTACCGGTAAAAATGGGGCCTTTTTTCCCCGCTATTGGGGCGGGGAAAAAAAACAAAATCAAATAATATGGGAAAAAATTCCGTAGTCAGTTTTGGCCCCTCCTTTTGTGCGGCCCTCGGGCCCTCCTCTGACAGGTTCTGACCGGGGGGGTTCTCAGCGCTCCTTTTACTTTGCTTTCGGCTGTGGGGGGGGGAAAAGGGGGGGGGGGTTAAAGGGGCCAAATACCGCCCCCCATAAGCAATCCCCAAATCCGGAGTCACTGATTTGGGAAACTTCCTTCCCCCCGCCTAGTGAGGAGGGCAGTTTTTCCGCAAGCAGCAGCAGGAACCTGTAGCAGTCCCCGAAAACCAAAGGTGGTGGCATACTTTTGGCAGCAAATTTGACCCCATTTTGAAGATCCCCTTTGGAAATACTGGGCAGCCAAAAAATGGGGGTGTGTGGCTGAACTTGCCGAGTTTGCAGTGGAGAAGTGTTTCCCGCCCGGCCCCGTAGTGTGGCATCCCGAGCGGGTGCTCAGTTTGGGGGGGGGGGGGGGGGGGCCATCGTTACCCCAAAGGGGAAAACCCCCTTGTCCACTGGAAAAAATGGAAACGGGCCCCAACCCTTTGTCAAGATGAAAACAGGCCCGGGGATCCCGGGCCCGGGTTTTTTCCCCAAACCCCAAAGCCTTAGGCGTTCCGTCTGGGTTTAAACTACCTGCTCAGCCACATTCTGATGCCGGCCCCGCCTGATCCCACAAATCTGTGACGTTTTTCCATCTGCCTACCACCTTAATACCGGGACTGGTATTGCCACCCCCCAACGTCTGTCATTGTTCCACTCTTACCTCATTGCTGTGTGCTGTTGCTGGTGCCTGACACCCACACTGTGTATTGTGCCACTTTTTAAACCTCATGTGCTGCTGCTGTTGTTGCGCTTCGGTACCTCCCACACTGTGTCATTGGCATGCCTGCCCCTCATGCTCTGCTGCTTTTGTTGTACTTCGGTCCCCCTACACACTGTGTCATTGTGACACTCGCCCTCATGCTGTGTGCCGTCCCCTCCACACTGTGTTTTTGTGCATCTGTGGCCTATCTGTTTTCCGAATGTCATTGTGCCACTGTAAGACCTATGCTGCTGTGGTGCTGCCGTGACCTACACACTTGTCATTGTGCCCTGCTGACCTCATGCTGTGCTGTGGTGTTGCTGACCTAAACACTGTGTCATTGCCCCACTTGGGGTTACTCTTTTTTTGCCACCTCCAGAATGTCATTGTGCCACTGTCTGACCTCATGCTGCTGCTGCGTGACCTACACACTGTGTTTTGTCCCTGTTGACCTTTTGTGCTGCTGGGGGTGTTTGGTGCCCTACACATTGTCATTGTCCCAGTCTGCCCTCATGCTGTGCTGTGGTGCTGCAATGCCCTAACACTGTGCATTGTCCCACTCTGGGGGCCTACCCCTTTTTTTTTTTGCCCCCTCTAGAATTTTCATTGTCCCCACTGTCTAAACCTCATGTGCTGCTGCTTTGTCCCGCCCAAATCCACACTGTGCTATTGTCCCATTTTTGGCCTAGCCCTTTTTTTTTCCCCCAGAATTTTCATTGGCCACTCTCTGACCTCTGTGTGTGGCTGGCCTAACCTCCACACTCTGTCACTGATGTTGCAACCTAGCCCTCAGTTTTGTTTTTTTCCAGCTGTCGCTCCAGACTTTATAGGTAATTCCCCCTTCAGTTTTTTGGTCGTTTTGCCCTCTTAAGTCCCCCAGGGAATTTTAGAGTGAAGCGTTTGTAAGAGGGGGGGCAGCCATGTGCGTGTCATACTAAAACACAACATTGTATGAAGACCAAACCCATCTCCCCTGCATATTTAAGCATGGCACAACGTCTACAGCACCCTGCAGCTCTGTGCAGCCTGGAAATAGCTGTTTTTTAACGTGATTCTTCCCGAAGTACATCGGAACGAAGTTATTTTTGTCGGGAAATTCGGCGAAGTCACAGAATCGAATTTTTGAGAAATTCGCCCATCTCTAGTCACAGTGGAACATTGTCAGCAACGTGACAGCAGTAGAATGGCAAGTAGCTGCAGCAGCAGCAGACAGTGTGGCAGAACCCTACTGGGTGACATTTTGCAATGGATGTTTACCACCTCATCAATACCTGCAATGCAGGTCAACATTCAGACACACAGAGTCCACCTAAAGGCCATGGTCCATGACTAACTGCGGCTCAACATCAATGTTTTTGGACTTGGTCTGGTCCCATTCAACTTCTGGGTGTCCAAACTGGATGAACAGCCTGAGCTTGCTAGAAACACCATAGAGTTTTATCCTGCCCAATAGCCAGCATTATCTTGTAACGCACATTCTGCTGTCCGCCTGGCTGGACGGACGGGCAGACAGACAGACAGGCATTGGAAAGGAGG
Organism: Phyllomedusa bahiana; assembly: GCA_025379985.1. Lineage (NCBI taxonomy): Eukaryota > Metazoa > Chordata > Amphibia > Anura > Hylidae > Phyllomedusa > Phyllomedusa bahiana. The sequence continues at coordinate 21,698 of JAODAL010000658.1, forward strand.
GTGTATATTGTGCAGCCCAGAGTCTGCTTTGAACCTGCATTGAAATGGCATTTTTTACCACTTTTTGGCCAGCACACCTCGCACCTGAGGTGAAATTGTACCTTTAATTTTGTGCATTCTAGTTTTTTTCAAAGAGCCGCCTTGTACTTAAATTTGGATACAGAAATTTTCTAGTAACGGTTGGTGTATGTCATTGGTGCAAAAACCACCTTCTGTTATCCGTATAACTTTTAAATAGCTGTATTTCACTTTGTTGCGGCCTAGTTTTGTTCAAAGAGCAACCTTGTACTTAAATTTGGATACAGAAATTTTCTAGTAACTGTTGGTGTATTTCATTGGTGCAAAGCCACCTTTTGTTATCCGTATAACTTTGAAATAGCTGCCCAGCAGCCAGCGTCATATCTGAGCGGACCTTCAGCACAGCTGGAGGAGTCATTACAGACAAGCCCATCCGGCTTTCCACAGATAATGTTGATCGTTTGACTTCATCATGGTGGATCAGGCATGGATCTCTGATGGTGTTGTGGCCCCAATTGCCGAGGTCACCGATTAGTTGCCGGTCTACTTCATATTCCTCTTCAAACAGAAATGGTCCTCTTGAAAAAAGTTTTTAAAATGATAATTTCTTACTGCAATTTTTATTCGCAGTTCCCAAAAGGTAATTTTGCTGGTTTTGCGGTGAGAAGACTGTAAAAGACACAAATTGTACAAGGTTTCATGAAAAAACCGTATTCCATTTACTCACTTCATCTTTAAAATTTTTCGCACTGTCAATGGTTTTGGGGTCATGGTGCTGTCAAAAATAGGAATAGGTAGGACACTGTTAATGAACACATATTGCAAAATGACTTGTTTTTGCAAGATCTTTAACATAGCTATCAATTCCTGTAGTGAGACAACCCGTTTAATACAATTAAAAAAAAGAGAAACAAAGAGGTGATGGGATTCCATCCTATTTTAAAAATGTGTTTTCTAGAATTAAACTACTAAAAAAATTGCATGTACAAAATAACTGATACAAATATTCCTCTGAATTGTACAAGGGAGGTACAGGAAGACTTGAACAGATGTAGGTTATTCAGAGGACATGGTGTATGGAGCACATTCACCACCCTGAGAACATAGACAATTTCCTCCAACACGTTGAGTAAAATGAGAAAAAGAATGCCAAGAAAAAGGGCACCTGGGTGAAACAGGAGCATCAACCACCAGCATTTCCAAGTGAAGTTCAATTGGCCCGCATTCATACGGAGGGGCAAACACTCTCGTAGAGGCAGAAATTTCTCAAGCGCTACCCAAGTCTTGACTGTGTACTGAGGAAGGCTGGAGGACTTAGCTCACACTTCCGCTTCCGCACTCTGCTTCAGCACGACTGTTTTCGTTGCTGCGTCATAAGGGCATTTTTTGCCGTGTTAATGGATGACGGACGCCAGTCTGGGCTCTCACAACACCCACTGTAACTCGGGCCCTGCTAGCTGATCCTGTGTGTTAATAGATGATGGACGCCAGCCCTTGCTCTCATCACACCCACTGTAAATCCGAACCTGACAGGGGAATCTGCGTGATCCACGTTTACAGCCTCACCCATCTTGATCAGAAATTTCCTTCAACCCACTTGACAGTAGAATGCAGGATATTCAGAAAGGCCTTGTTGACCTACTGGGGATATCTATTTCGTTTGCTTCACATTCTAATGTCACGGTGGAACAATTTCACCAGTAGAATGGCAAGTAGCTCTAGCAGCAGCAGTATTGGAAAACGAGTTGTTTTTAATATAGTTTATTTCTTATTGCGAAATTTTCTGCTGATGGTCCATAAGGGCACCTGTGCGGGTTTTTGGGTCATGCTACGTTACAGGATATGGGTAGTCAATGTCCATTTCACTAAAATACTGCTTCAAAGACTGCTTTCTTCCGGCACTTTTTAATCTGTGGGTCATGCAGGTTTGAGGGTCATACTGTGGTCCAGGACAGGCATAGTCAATATCCAGTTCAACTAAAATGGTGGTTCAAAGACTCCTTTTTTCGGCACTTTTTTAATCTGGTGGTCATGCAGGTTTGGGGCTCATGCTGTGGCCCAGGACAGGAATAGTCAATGTCCAGTTCAACTAAAATGGTGGTTGAAAGACTCCTTTTTCCAGCACTTTTTAATCTGTGGGTCAGACAGGTTTAACGGTCATACTGCGGTCCAGTACAGGTATAGTCAATGTCCAGTTCAAATAAAATGGTGCTTCAAATACTACTGTATTCTGGCACTTTTTAATTTGTGGGTCATGCAGGTTTGAGGGTCATACTGCGGTCCAAGACAGGCATAGTCAATGTCCAGTTCAACTAAAATGGTGGTTCAAAGACTCCTTTTTCCGGCAATTTTTAATCTGTGGGTCATGCAGGTTTAAGAGTCATGCTGCGGTACAGCACAGGTATAGTCAATGTCCAGTTCAACTAAATTGGTGGATGAAAGACTCCTTTTTCCGGCAGTTTTTAATCTGTGGGTAAAGCGGGGGTGAGGGTCATGCGGCGGCACAGGACGGGTATAGTCAATGTCCAGTTCAACTAAAATGGTGGTTGAAAGACTCTTTTTTCTGGCACATTTTGATCTGTGGGTCAGACAGGTTTAATGGTCATACTGCGGTCCAGGACAGGTAGAGTCAATGTCCAGTTCAACTAAAATGGTGGTTCTCCTTTTTTCCAGCACTTTTTAATCTGTGGGTCAAGCGGGTTTGAGGGTCATGCTGCGGCCCAGGACAAGGATAGTAAATGTCCAGTTCAAGTAAAATTATGGTTCAAATAATACTGCCTTCTGGCACTTTTTAATTTTTGGGTCATGCAGGTTTAAGAGTCATGCTGTGGTACAAGACAGGGATAGTGAATAGTCTGTCAGTTTTTTTCTGTGACTCTTGTTGCCTAATTATCTTGCCTAAGATGTAGCACGTATCCAGTTTACTGTTGGGGATGTTAATTCCAGCTTCTACAGTCCTGTTTGGGTGTAAGAATGAAGGTGTTGTTCCTCTCCCATAGACTTTAATGGTCATCGGCGATAATCTGTTATCGATTATCGGATATCGTCATGATAATTGCCGATATCGACTATCGAATCAATAATGACAGTTAACACACTCGCTCATCACTAGTAATTTACTATCAAATATGTATAAACCACTTTGCATACAACTGAGCTCTGAGGCAAACAGACGCAAAGACTTCAATAAAACTATTTAAAAGTTATAGGGATAAGTTATGCCGGTTTTTGGGAACACTGACACGCATTGACTGCAATAGAACTGAAAAAACAGGGATAATTTCAACTCCTATCAGAGGTCTGCTGGCCAAAAAAGTGGTAAAAAACAATGCTATTTCAATTGAAGATCACAGAACACACTGAACTGCAAAATATCTTCCTTTCAAATGCCTCTCCTCCTCCCCCCCCCCCCCCACAGCTGCACGCATCAGTAGATTTACTTAAAACTTTCTCTAACTAAATAAGAAGTGAAATTCTCTAATCTAACTCTATTCTAAGCTGTAGGTGGGTGGATGGTTTCTTGTATTAGAAGAGACTGTCAGAACTGTTAGAACAGCTATTGGTTTAAACGCAGACAGACACATCCTGCTGTGAAGTGGCATAGACAGAGCGTGAGCTCAAACAGGAAATGCAGTTGCATAGATAAAATAAGATCACGTTTTTTGGAAAATTATGTTTTTTTTTTTTTTGGCAGCCAATGAGATCAATACACGCAAAGTGGTGACGTTGTTGCAGCTGTAAAAACATCTTTGATCAAAATATGCCGAACCGATAATCCAAAGTTTTTTCATGTAATGATAGATAGCATAAACTGCTTTCTTTAGGATTTCCACGTAGTGTAATGTTGCCCTTTTTGCAGTAGTGTGCCACTGGCGGCGGTCTGTGTGTGTACATGTATAATTACATGTGTGCCGCAGCCCTACCAGTTGCACCCGGTTTGCATACTTTTTTTCAGAAATGTTTTTTTGTGTGCAGAAAACATACGATATTCTTGGTTTTCATTGATTTTAACATATCATGGGGAGGAAGGGGTCCATCCATATTGGTTTCTGTACCTCCCACTCTCACAGGCTGTTCATAAGAAGGCCCTTGCAGGTTGGGTGTTTTTATTTTTCTCTCTGAATAATGGAGTCGTTGACCCAGTGAGAATGGCCCTGATTGGCTGGATCGAGAGAGTAAAGATAGCATAGGACTGCCTATCTGAAATCATGTTGAAAGTCATGGGCAGCTTAAACATCTTTTGTATCAAAATATGCAACCGAGAATCCAGAGTTCTTTTCATGTGTTGTACCATCCTCCTCTTACCCCCTCTGTCCTCGGAGCTGATTGACTGCCGCCAAAATGACAGGAAACGCTGAAAATGAGCACGATAAGTAATAGATAACAGTAAGATTGTCACCTAAACTATCGCGAGATCGAAAATTTCCGATTAGCCTAAAAACCATACCGATTTCAACTTTTGTAGCTTATATCGCTCATCCCTAGTGCTGGTTAACTTAATTATTTTTAGTAGAGGACTTTAGACAACTGATCTCTACTTATAGATACTTTGTTTTACTGTTATACTATTACTCTAGTACTCAACCTATCCCTATAGCAAAAGCATTACTCACAACACAGGGATATTTGTTTTACATCATGTTAGTTTTTTCCACTCTACTTTTTTGCTTTTTAATATCTGGGCCCATATGAGGGCTTTTTTTCTGCATGTTGACATGGTTTTTACTTGTGCTATTTTGGGATATTTACAGCTTTGAAATGACAACAAAAGCACAATTTAAACGTTGAGATTTCTTCATCTACCGCTGCTTCACCAAAATGAAGGGTAAAAAATGTTTTTATAATTTTATTAATTTGTAAAATGGCAAAAGAAAGTGTTTTAAATTTTTATGGGGCTGTCCGGGAGTTTAATGATTTAATAGAATACTATATACAGCATTTATATTGAAAAGAAAAGGTATCCCACTACCTTCATGTGTTTCTTTTCTTTTTTTTTTGCCTCCTCATTCATCTATCATAAGATCAATTAAACTTCCTGGTAGTGGTTTCAGTAGTTCTCCTGCAGCTATTTCCTACAAATCCCAGAATCAATTGCAGTTTCAAATCTAGAACTTCTCTGCACTCGCACTCTAATCCTTTTAGCACTGCTCATTAACATTCTCAGACATGACACCTCATGCCCCTGCATCTCTGCTTCAGTTCGCTCCCTGGTTGCCTGCAGCAGGCTGTGTGTTGTACAGTCACCAATCAGTTTGTAACATGGTATAAATACATTATTTTCTTATCCTGTAATATTTGTACAAACATATTTAATATAGTTTATATATTTCTATGCATGTTGCCTAAACCATCCTCTCACAGCAGAACGAACAGCTATCTCATCATTGGTAACTTCTGATTTGCTTTTGGGAATGTGTCATCACCCAGCTTTCCTGTACACTGAATAGCCTATCTAGCATACAAGAAAGGTAGGCAATGTCACATCCGCCACAGCAATCAGTTTTTGATCAAGGGAAAGTTTTGTGTCTGCTGTCAGGGATGTTTCATCCTCTCTGCCCACAGTGATGTCATTGCAGGATCTCATGATGCTTTGCCCTGGAACCACTACTATATAAAGAGCAGTAGGAATACTTTCTGACTGCTGCTGAATAATTTCAGAGGTTCTAATGCACATTCAGCCAATCACACAATGTAAGTCTTCTGACCATCTCCTCCTATCAGAAGAGATAAAGAAAGTGCACAGTAATCAAGGCAGCTTGACTCTAACAGTGAGTCGCTATGTACACAGTTACCACTATATGTGTATAAAAGTCTCCCCCTGCAGTTCTTTATTTTAAGGATTACATTGTTGTCAGAGGTTCTAATGCACATTCAGCCAATCACACAATGTAAGTCTTCTGACCATCTCCCTCCTATCAGAAGAGATAATATAAAGTGCACAGTAATCAAGGCAGCTTGACTCTAACAGTGAGTCCTATGTAACACAGTACCACTATATGAGTTATACAAAGTCTCCCCCTGCAGTTCTTATTTAAGGAAATACATTGTTGTCTTTCCGTCTCCAAAAAAAACAAAACATAAATAAAAAAAGAATAAAAATAAATAAAAAAAAAAAAAAAAAAAAAAAAAATAAAAAAAACATAACAAAAAAATAGTGCCACAGCAGAAGGCACCACAGTTACATAGTGACTAATGAGTCACTAGAAGCAGACAGATCCTTCTCTGCTCAGGTCACACCCACTACAGGGCATTGTTTCTGAGTTGTGCCTGTCTTCAAAGCATACCCACTGAGTGATGACAAAACATCCATAGACTCAGAAGCAAAACCATGTGTTCCATGGACGGCACATGGTATGAAGGAAGTAGGAAGGAGTGAGTAGTAACCGGCACACCTGCACAGGTTTTACAAAGGTGCAAAAAATGTAATCATAATAAATGAGTATCCAATTATAAAGATTACAACATAAATAAGCTTATGAATATATGGAAATATGTGGACACCACTAATTATAGTTATGTTGTGAGCTCTTTAACAAACAAATAAAAAATCCCGGAAAACCCCTTTAACACTTTTTTAACTTTTAAAACTTTTTTTTCACTTATACTTGTAGTATCCTTAAAGAATTTGACCATGGGTGAAGGGAGGTGACCAGTAACTTGTACACTATACACTAATACTTTAGTTAAAATGTATTTCTTCTTTGAAAATGAATCCAACTATGGTTTACCTTTTAACACACCATCTGAATAATATTTTTCACTACTTAATACACAATAAAAGTTTTGAAGATTAAAAGAAAAAAAATAAACTTCAAGAATCTCTAAATAGAATGCTTCATCATAAAGAGCTCATCTCAGTGTTTAAACTTTTACTGATAAACATTTGTCAGCAGCATCCCCTGCAGCTCATTATAAACTTGTATAATAGTTGGCAGAAGCTATGATTAGCGATAGTTATCAACCCTATTTGCTTGCCGTCTATGATTTCTGAAAAAGGGCGACCCCGTACCCCTATCTAACTAAACCCTAGACGTCCCTTGGACAGACCCTACACAAATACATAGCAAATGGACCTAACAAAAGACACACAAATGAAATAACTAACTTATAAATACAACACCAAAACCAAGAGTGTTCAAAAAAACCCCCAAACAAATTCCCAAAAAAACAAGTCCCAAACCGGATCCTTGGTCGACTCAACGCCGTCCCTATGTGGGATCCATATGGAGTATCGGACCCACACTTTATCAGACCCTAACTCACGGGACGTGTGAGCATTGTCTTTATATCTTATCTATTGGCTATTTTGTGTTTGTTCTTTTGTCCCCTGAGAACCCCGCATAATCAGTGGGGAAACGCGTGGGACGTGTTTGGACATTTGTTTGGGGATTTTTTTGGAACACTCTTGTTTTTGTGTATTATTTATAATTAGTTTAATTCCATTGTGTTTCCTTTGTTAGGCATTTGCTATGTATTTTGGTGTAGGGTCTGTCTAGGGACGTCTAGGGTTATAGTTTTAGATAGGGGTACGGGGTCGCCCATTTTTCTGGGCGGGTGCCCTGTTTGCTTTTCCTAGTGGTGAATAGTTATTAGTAACTAATAGGGTTTATATGAGGCTGTATCAGAACTACATTCCTTTTATCGTGTACAAATGAATCAAAGTTATATTTTATCCTATTTTTCTGCCTGAAGGTATTGATTCATTATTGTGGTTTGAGCTATTGAGATTTAATTACCCGGCTACGGCATCTATGTGTAACTCTTTCCCCTGTATACCCAATAAGAGTTTGGTGGTTTGCCGTCTATGATTTCCTTACTTTATACTTTATTAATATCTTGACCCCCTATGTTTAGCAAAAGTTGTGAATCAAGCCTTTATCTTCTCCACATTCACCAACTCAACAAAGAAATAATACATTGAAAATATGTTCTTAACTAGGTTTGAGAGAACCTTTAAGAGAATCTAGACCCCCTCATTTATTCACTGTGAAATTCAATGTGCACATTATTATATTGATGCATTTGATGCATATATTATCCTGTTTAGAGATGGGCGAATCGATTCTAACGAAGTGGAATTCGTTTAGAATTTCAGGAAAACTTCGGTTCGGAACGAAGTCGAACTTTGGGGTACTTCGGGTGAACGAAATGTGCTTTTTGAATTGATAAAATGGCTGCGAGCACATGGCGCAACATGGGGCAAAGCACTCTGTGAGAAGAAAGGGCATAGCCTCAAGACATGTGCAGAGAATGAATCCAATCAGAGAGACCGGGCGGGATTCTGGTCTGACGTCACCCACTATAATAAGACCGAGCGCATGGCCGCTGGGAGCCGACAACTCCTCACACTGACTGACAGGGAAAGTGCTGCTGCGGGTGATAGCCGTTTTTCTTTTCTTTCTGAGAACAGAATTTTACACAGCAATTTTGTGGGTGTGGTCTCAGCTTGTCTCAGAGACGTTTCTCTGAATGTTCTATTTCTGATTTTTTGGGTAACTTGGATCTGAAATCCAGTGTGTCGTTCCAACTGCAGATCATATACATCCAATATCCAAGTTTGGATCAAAGCCGTTTCCTGTTGTATTCATTTAAAAGACACAGCGTTTTTACAATACAAATACCCACTTTCATTTTTTTGGCTGCTCAATCTATTGCGCATTTACATCCAGGGTTAATTAAGCTTTGTTTTTGCTGGTTGTGCTGACAAAAATTAAACCCGTACTTATATCAACCGCCTAAGCCAAATATATATAATTTTTTTGGTACCTAATTCACAGCAAAGGTTAATTACAAATTTATCTCTTGTTGTGTGGCGTAGAAAATACACCATTGTAACACGCTACAAAGCTACTAGATAGGGGTGGCTCCATTCTATTGCTCAATTTTACATCCAGGGTAATTAAGCGTTGTTTTGCTGCTGTGCGACACAAATATACCGTCTTTTTCAAACGAGCCAAATATATATTTTTTTTTTTTGGTAGACTAATTCCAAGCAAAGGTAAATTACAATTTTATCTCTTGTTTGTGGTTGCGTAGATAAAACGCCATTGTAACCCGCTACAAAAGCTACTAGTTTGTGGTGTGCTCAAAATCTATTGCGCAATTTACGAATCCAGGGTTTTTAATTTAAGCGTTGTTATTGCTGTGGCTGACAAAAATAAACCGTCTTTTTAAACGCCAAAAATATATATTTTTTTTTGTTGCCTAAACACATAGCAAAGTTAATTATTTACAATTTTTATCTCTTGTTTGTGTGGCGTAGAAAATACCGCCATGTAACACCTACAAATCTACTAGTTAGTGGAGGCTCAATTCTATTGCGCAATTTACATCCTAGGGGTTAATTTAAGCGTAGTTTTTGCTGGTGTGCTGACCAAAAATAAACCGACCTTTTTTCAACGCCAAATAAATATTTTTTTTTTTTGGTGTAGCCTAATTCACAAGCAAAGTTAATTTAACAATTTAATCTCTTGATGTGATTGGCGTAGAAAATACGCCATTGTAACATCTACAAAGCTACTGAAGTTTGTGTGGCTCAATTCTATGCTCATTTACAGTCCAGGGGTTAATTAAGCGTTTGTGTTGCTGCTGTGCGTGACAAAAATAAAACCGTCTTTTTCAACGCCAAATATATATTTTTTTTTTGGTAGCCTAATTCACAAGCAAAAGTTAATTACAAATTAATCTCTTGTTGTGTGGCGTAGAAAATACACCATTGTAACTACCTACAAAAGCTACTAGTTTGTGTGTGGCTCATTTCTATTGCGAACTATACATCCAGGGGTTAATTAAGCGATGTTTTGCAGCAGTGCTGACAAAAATAAACCGTCTTTTTCAACACCGAAATTTATATACATTTTCTTGTAGCATAATTCCACAACGAAGGAATATACTAATATTACAAAGCGGCCTACTGTATTTTAGTGTGCTTTAAATACAGTTTAGTACAATGTACTCCGCACTTACAATAAACAGCACATGTAAAACGACACATACACAGTAAATTTTTTCTGGCCATTTGAGGAGCGCAATTTATATGTCCAAGGGATTACCCAAGCTGTTACTGGGTCATTTGGAGTCCAAAAAACAGGGTGTATATTTGTATCCATATACAGATACTTCATCAAACAAGTCAGTACATTTTAGAACAAACAGTATGTCAGCACAGAGAGGTGGCATGGCTCTGTCAACTGCAGTGGCAAGTGGCACAAAACATAATCTGAAACGGGCGGGCCCAGGTCGCAGCACAGCAAGGGGACTCGCAGCAGGGTCACTCGGTGAGGCCAGACAACAACTGCCAGCTGGTCATCAGGCGTCCCGTGTGTTGTTCAGAAACCCAAAGGATCATGATTGGGTTTACCTAGTCATCCTCTTCCTCCCAGAAGACATCTGACAACCCAGCCCAAGATCGGTGGAACCCTCAGACACAACACTAGTTGGCATGGCCCGGGAGCGTGACAGCGGCCCTCACCTGTCCTCAGCCCTCCTCTGTCCCATCCAGTTCCTCAGCCAGGGATCTACTAAGTGGTCTGGGCTCAGCGCCAACTATATAGCGAGGAAGAACAATTTGAGAGTGCAGTCAGCAGCTACTTGCATGAAGAATGGGGCCAAAATCACCAGCTTCTTGGCAGTAGTGGCGGCATAATAAGTTATAGATGTGGAGGTGGCATGGGAGGTTCAAGTGGTGAGAGGGTCAGCCTCGGCTTACCCAATGACCGGAGAATGAGGACAGTAGTGACATGAAACAACAAATAGATATGATGTAGCCACCGCACTGAGCCCCGGTGAAGCAAGGGCTTTCATCATCGTCAGAGAAGAGTGGCGTCAGCTTGGCGACAGGCACGGCGAGCAAGCAATGGTTGTGTGGCCCGGTGAGTCAGCAGGGTAGCAGCAGTGTGAGGTCGGTGAGCCAAGCGGCCACGGGGTAAAAACCCAGCTCGCAGGTCCCAAGACGTAGCGGCACAGGAGGCTCCAGCGAGCAGCGCGGCAGTAGTCACTCAGTGCGGACGTTGGCGGTAAAATTCTAGCTACTCGCCGGTGGTTGGCAGTTCTTTGCTAAGACACCGGAGGAGCCGAATATGGGTATAATGAAGAAATCTGTGGGCAGAAAAGTGAATGCGAGGCCAGGGAAGCTAACGTTGGCACAACGGACCGCACGCGTCAACACAGCACGGCTACCATCCGGTGCCTGGGAGAATACGTGGCTCAGATGTGTGGTGGTCCATCCTGCGCCCGAGCTGGCATCAGCAGCAGCGGCCAAGTGGCACGCATGCCATTTCACCAGTCAAGGCTCAACCCACCTCTGCTAAGCAGCTGTTTTCTCTTATGACATCCTCTCCGGTCCAGATGCTCCTGCTCCTCGCTACTCATGGCGCCAGCAGAGTCGTTCATAGTCGGCGATTTGTAAAGAGACAACAGTATGCGTCCAACATCCAAAGAGTGTGCAGCAGCTGAACCGTGCACCTGTCCCAGTTGTAGGTCACTCGGTACCGAGTCCCTCCCATTCCAAAATGGTGTGACTCTGCCACCATTCAGATAACTAATGGGCTTGTGCCGAGCCAGATGGAGAGTTTCCAGCCGAAATTCTTTTCCAAAAAGGCAGTACCACAGCACTTCATAAATATGTAGAACAAAAGTGGGTCAATCCATGAGCTTAATCGGATTGTACCAAGGGTACAGAACGTGCAGCGCGGAACGTCTGGACTGTAACTACGGTCAGGGCCATACATTTCCAATACGGCCCACTGGGGAATGTGCATCCTGCCCAGGCACACCACACAACTGGACAGGAGACGCCCGCTTTCTCCTCCACGATGTCAAACTGCAGCTCCTGCGCCATATGTCCCGCCACCTTCCTCCCCACCACCACCACCATCTCTGCTCCACACAGTACAGCCCATCATACCACATGTTAGGGCAAACAGCGGTGTCACGCAGTTCTACACCTAGCTGCCTCGGCGAACTGAAGGTCAACACAGGTGAGGAACTTGCTCCGCGTCATGCAGCAAGAAATCGAGTGTGCTTTCCTCTCCCGCCAACTGCAAATCGGAACCATGGTGACGGACAATGGAGGACATGGTGTGTCCCGCGCTGCACCGATGAGAGGAGGTCCATGCGCCCTGCATGGCGCCTTTCAATCAGGTTGTAAAAAGGTTCCTGAAGGACTTCCCACCGATCTCCATAACATTCTGAAAATGGCTCAGGAAACTGAGCATGCACCTTTATCCATATCGTACAAGCCAGGAACACCCTCCTCGAGTTGCCAGCGCAGAACGGCCTCCCCCAACACGCTCTGATATGCGATGTTACCACCCGCTGGAATTCCAGCCTGCACATGTTGGACCGCCGGTATGAACAGAGAAAGGCCATTACCGATTTTTTGATGATCCAGGCGGACGGGAGTACTCCTCCTGTGAAAACTTTGATGTCAGCCAGTGGCAGCTCATGCTGACACCTGCCGTTTGTTGAGGCCATTCGAGGAGGCCACGTTATTTGTCAGTCGCCAGGACTACTGGGATGAATAACGTCATTCCACTGCTTCATGTCCTGGAACAGATGCTGAAAAATCTGTCTGGGCAGGGGACTGGAGACGTGGCGACTACATCTCGCTGGCCACATGAGTCCGGTGGGGACTGAAATGAGGGAGGAGAGGAGGAGGACATTGGAGCAGAAGCATTGTCTGGTGAAATGAGTGATTTTCTACCCAGGTGACAAGAGAGGAGGAGCAGGTGCACTGGAGGAGGTAGATGGAGATGAGGAAGACGAGGCAGAAAGACCCGCAAGCACCGTGTCAGTACACAGTGGAGATGGAGGCAGGGAGCCCCTCGGAGTCACTTGTGCAGATGGCCCGCAGCATGCTGATTTGCCTGGCTAGTGAAAGCCGACTAGTCAGCATCCGCAGAGGGGTGACTTCTGGCTCTCCACCCTATTGGACCCTCGCTACGGTCCAAAATGGAGCCTTTTTCCCAGCTATTGAGAGGGAGGACAAACTCAAATACTATAAAATCCTCCGTATCAGTTGGCCGCTGCCTATTGCGGCATCGTCCCTCCTCTGACAGGTCTGACCGGGGGTTTCTTCAGCGCTCACGTACTACTGCATCGTCTGCTGGGGAAGGTGGGGGGGTAGGATCAGTACCAGCTCCATCAGCAGCAACCTAAGTCTGGAGTCACTGATGAGCATCTTCCTTCACACAGCCAATTGAGAGGGCAGTCACCAGCAAGCAGAGCAGCAGGACATGGAGCATTCCCTGAACCAAACAGGTGTGGCCTTACATGGACAGCACTCTGCCACCCCAGTTAGAAAGACCGCTGGACTACTGTGGGCAGCAAACAGGATGTGTGGCCGCAACTGCCGAGTTTGCAGTGGAGAAGCTGTCCTGCCCGACCAGTGAGTGTAGTTGCATCAGAGCGGGGGGGCGGTGAGGAGGTGGGGGATAGGGTGGGAGCCGTGACGGATGGGTTTGTTTTTCATGCGGGCGGGGGCCATCGTTCCCCAAGGAGAACCGCTATGTCCACGGAATGTTGAACGCTGACCTTTGTCAAGATGAATCAGGCGTTGGATCGGCCAGGATTTCACACATCCCAATGCTTAGCGTCAGTCTGGGTCAAACTACCCTGCCTCAGCCACTATTCAGATGCCTGCCTACCCGCCTGATGCCACACATCTGCCATAGTTTTTCTCCATCTGCCTACCACCGTCTTTACCAGGGACTGGTATTGGCCACCCACCACAACACTCTGTCAATGTGTTCCACTCTATTGCTCATTGCTGCTGCTTGCTGTTGCTGTTGCCGTGACATCCACACTGTTTCATGGTGCCACTCTGCGCCTGGTAATGTTTTGCCACCTCCAGAAATGACATTGTCCAACTCTCTGACCTCATGCTGTTGCTCGGGTCATCACCTCCACTCTCGGGCATTGTGCCAATGCCTGGCCTCATGCTGCTGCCTGCCAGTGACCTCCGCAAACACCTCTCAGTCATTGGCCAGCTCTGTGGCCTAAGACTAATTTTGCCTACCTGAAATGTCTTGGTGCCACTCTCTGAGACCGCTCATTGCTGCTGCTGTGAACCCTGTCGTGGCCTCCACACTGTGTCATTGTGCCACGTCTGTACCTCATAGCTGCTAGCCGTCTGCTGCCGTGCCCTCCACACTGTGGCCTACTCCTGTTTTTTGCCACCTCAAGAATTTGTCCATTTGTGCCACTGTCTGACCTCATGCTTGCTGATGTGCTGCTGCCAGTGGTGCCCTCACACGTGTCATTGTGCCACTGTCTTACCTTATGCTGCTACTGTTGCTCCTGCCGTGCCCTCCACACTGTTCATTGTTTACCACTCTTTGCCTACCTTAACTCGCTATTTTTGCCAGTCTCCAGAATTTGTCATTGTGACCACTGCCTGATCCTCATGCTGCTGCCACCAGTGACCTCCACACTGTTCTATAATTGTGCCACTCTGCGGCCTGTGTAACTGTTTTTGCCACTACCGAATGTCATTGTGCCACTGTCTGGACCTCTCATGCTTGCTGTGGTCTGCCGCCGTCAACCTCCACACTCAGTCGACAACTGTTGCCACCTGAGCACTCAGTTTGATTTTTACCAGCTTTTGCTGCCATGACTTATTATCAGGCTACTTCCTGTTCATTTTTTGGTCAAGATTTTGCCCCCATCCTAAGTGCCCAGGGCAATTTATAATAAGCGATTCTAAAGCGGCGGCAGTTCAAGTGCGTGTCATACTAAAACACCAACCATTGTATGAAGACCAAACCAAGCCCCCTCCTCTGCATATTTAAGCATGGCACATACCGTTTACAGCCCCTGCAGGCTCTGGCAGCCTGGAAATACATGTTTTTAACGTGATTCGTTCCGAAGTAATTCCGGACCGAACGAATTTTGTCGGAAAATTCGGCACAAAAATTAAAAGAGAAAAGAAAAAATCAAAGCTAAAAAAAAAAAAGAAAGAAGTGACCGAACCGAATTTTTGAGAAATTCGCCCATCTCTAATCCTGTTGCCTATTAATAAGATACATGATGTTAACAATAATGCAGCTAAATATCATCAGTGCTTAAATCTCGAGTTACCTGCTCTGTTCTAGATTCCCTCTATACCACATGAATGGGATTCAAACTAACTGAATTTGACAGTGTTTTACATGTGAGCCATGAAGTTAGTTACTCAATTTATGCTTAGAAGAGCCTGAGTGCAAGTCTCGTAGAAACTGTAAGAGAAACTGACTTCTAGTCCAGGCCATTCAGTAGTTTGAGTGCCAGAGCCATGGTACAGCAGGGTCAATGTTTTTATTATGCCATTAGAGACAGCATGCTATCTCCAGGAGGAAAGCTCATTTACATATTTTATTTCCAATGGAGTACTGAATGGTTAATAAGTTTCCCTACACCTTCATGGTGCCCCTTTATTCCCTCTAACCCAGCCTCCAGAACCTGCTCTGCAGTGATGTGGAGCAAACACATCAAAACAGCTGCTTGCAGATGGGTGACTCTTACTTATAAAGAAGTTTCTGATTTGTCTTGTCTATCCAGTCATATTTCAAGGCTATGTATTGAGTGAGATTAGACTGAAAGTGAAGCTACTGTACCTCCAATATACACTACCCGAGAGACAGAGGATCTTCTTCCAGAAGGAAAGCTTGTTTACATATCCTATTTTCCCAGGAAGCTTTAAATGACTTTTAAATCTTCTAACAGCTGTGTGGTGCTTCCCTCAAAGAGAAACCTTTCTCCCATAGAGCTGAATGAGAAAATAAAAAGTAATAGCTCTGAAAATCTAGCTACAGAAAAAGTCTTTATATATAAAAGTCTATATACAAAAGCTAAAAAATATAAAAAACTAAAAAATTGCTGGGTCCTTAAAGCCCAAAATAAGCGGGCAATTGAGGGCTAGTTTTTAAATCTTTTGGAATTGTCTCTTGTTTTTAAGGGGAGGAATACAAAGAGGAACCTAAGGGCTCTAGCTGATGCACAATAGTGTGTACAAGAGCTTGAACTTGTAGTTCTGAAAGATTAGAACAGACCATGATGTGCATTGTGGAGGCATGTAAAGTAACACATGTGCCTCAACAAAACATGTATACAAATTTTCCTTCTTATGCCTACAAAGGTTACAACATTTCTGTGCAAGTCTTAATCGCACAACATTGTGCTGTATTTCAGATTTTTCAGGTTTTCACTGACGGAGCCCAATTGACACCAGAAATGTATCATAAACTAAAGCAGAAATCAACGCTAGCTTAAAGACATAAAATTGTGACACTTTGGTAGCCACAGATGTGAAAAATGAATCAAAATGCCTTTTAATAAATTGGTTACCTACATAATTTGGTTGTGAAAGGTTTGTAAATTCAATAGTAAATTCTCCCCATAGACTTTTAATTTACCAGATTATGCAGCTTTTGGCTACGCGTCCCCCACACATTAACCAAATCTAAAGGCATGATATTTTTTTAAGATAGGATAAAGAGATTGCTACATATTTATAGCTAGTTGTTAACTAAGTACTAATCTAATAATTAAGATTATATTCATCATTCAGTGGTTGATGAATGGTCCTAGTTAGTTTTTTGTTACTATTTTGTAATATAAGATGATTATCACAAGAGAAGACTTAAAATGTGGGAAGTTTGCAAGTCTGATGATTTAATATAACAGGGGCTAGAAAATGCATCCAAATGTTGCATCTTCAATATCTCATATACGTAACATACCATCCTGTAATAGGAAAAGAAGGATCCAATCACCTCAGACTTTCTCATCTGTATTCAACACTTTACTAGTCTAGCTGGCCATTATTCAACTTTAAAACTTATAGGGACAGGCAAGCACTTTGCTGAATTGAAGGGTCATCGTTTTGTACTCATTGGCTACAGTTTGATGAATTGCTCTTTCGTTCCTTATGTAAAGCTTTGACTTTCGACCACAGCTACTTCTGGCTGCAGCTGTTTTGCTGGTATTTTCATATTGACATTTGATTAAGGAAACGGTAGTCCTTGGTCATGGTCATCAACTTAGCAACTTGGGTTATAGACAACCAACCAGGCATGCAACAACAATCATTCCTCTTTGGAACAGCACAAGTTTATTAACTGCAATATAAGATAAGCAACTGATAAAAAGGGGGGCATTACTAGTAATGGCAGTTGTGTCAGTAACAGTTCAACTTGACTATGTAAAATAGGACTTCTTGGTTATTTTCTCCAACCCTTGTACATTTTTTTACATTTAAAGTGACAGAGAATTTCTTATTGGTACATAGTCAATTCAACCTCCAGTTTATATCTTAAGAAAACTGCCTGTTTTTGACAACCAACCATGTACTCTTTAAGTCACCTATTGTAGACAATTAATATTATTATTATATTCTTACTTTTTTCAACTGCTTCCTTAGGTAAAGGAAGTTAAATATTGAGATTCCAATGCTAAATGATATCACTCCCAACATGAAGATACCAAACAGTGTCATAGGTGACTGCAGCGTAATAGAAAATTGTCAAAAGTTGGAATCCATTTTTTGAGGCATTCTGGACTACTACATAGTGTGTAAAGAAAACCTTTTGATATCATGATTAAGACATTACTAAATATTTCCCTAATTACTTATATATCTTTGGCGGCTACAAGAGAGATCCGCCTCAGGTCTCTCCAGCCTGTCATGACTGATAATTCAATGTATTCTACTGCTAATAGTTGCTGACATGTCACTTGTTCTAAATTACACTGATTACATCAGTTCTGACAATATGGATGACACAAGTATCCTTTGTAAAGAAACTCATGCTTTCTCCATTACCTGTTCCTTATTCCACAAATGGCTATAAAATTGAGCCTTATTCTCAAATTTTGTTGCAGGTATTAAAGCTCCACTCCTATAATATAATCTCCAAGTGCTACACTCAAAATCCAAAGCCCACATAAAATGGAATAAAAAGTGACCAAAAAGTAATTTGAACATCATAGTGGTGTCAAAGAAAACATCAGTTCGTCCAGCAAAAAAAATCCTATCATGTATGAAAATAAAAATTATGGCTACCAGAAGATAGTCATGCATAAACATTATTTTTTTAAGTGCTACAGCAGAAAAAAATTGTATAAATTGGACATCACTATAATTGTGTTGACCGACAGAGTAAAATTAGCATGTCAAGTATGCTGCATAGTATGTGCTGTAAAAAAAATTAAAAAATAAATCTGGAAACAGCACCAAATAAGAAAAAAAACAGGCTACAATGCTGTGTGCAAAACACTTGCAAGAGTCTGACCCCAAGACTCTTACATGCAAGTAGTACAAAACAAAATGGAGGAAGCAGCATCACTTAAAAAAAAAAAAAAAAAAAATTAAATTTATTCACCCATGCACCCATGCATTCACCTGAAGGTGGAAAATGGTCCTGGGGAAAGGCTGAAAAATCGCCTCTTGTATTGTAAAAAATGGAAAAATAAGTTTTGAAGAGGTAGCCGCTTCTCCGTTTCTGTTTTATAAAAAATAAAAACACTACCACAATTGCTGTATTTTCTCCGTCCTGCCTCCAAAAAAACAGATTTAACTTCTTAACAAATGTACCGCCAAATGGCATCTTTCATTTTCCAGGTCGTTCACATTATCCACAGCGACGTCTGTTTTGACAGTCGCGCAACATCGGGGTTTTACAAACTCTCGAGCCCGCCACAGCTGTGCTGAAAAAACAGAGCTGTAACTTTCACATCCCAGATCCTAGCACAGTTCTCAGCAAGCACCAAGAAGTGGAGTGAAACCTCCGCTCCCTCTTCGCCCCGTCACTCTTAGGCCATTTATTGCCGCATCATCAAAGGGGGCATTTTTTCCATCCACTGCTCTGTCGGTTGATAGGAGACCATCTCCACAGTCAGCCCAAAAGGCAATTATTGATAAAGGATTAAATTTTGTCCCTGTGAATGAAGTGTCCCTTTTTGACTTTAATGTTGATTTTTTAAAATTTTGTAGATCCGATAACGTCATAAAATGATTTATCAGGAAGATAAAAAAAATCAATAGGTGAGGAGAGGGTAGTCCCTAAAAAAAAATGAACAGGAACAGTCAGTTAGAATTCCAGAAGTACTAATAGTGGTTGCTCTGGATGCTTTTATACAAGTAAGTACCCACATGAAGGTAAACCAAAGAATGGGATAATTGCCAGGGAAAAAAGAATATCATATAACCATCACTAAGGTGAGGAACAGTAGCTTTTAACAACAGATTAAGGAAGGAATAACACAATTATAGTCCCAAGAAAGCTGGACAAGGAGGGGGGGGCCAAAACCGTTGGTCCAAGATTAGAGTCCAGTATATAAAATAGGCCAAAACACAATTGAGAGACCATACTATAAATAACCAGCTTGATTAGAATCCCACAGAAGAGGTACGAGGAAAAATGATTAGATGGTTCTTACTGGATCTCTAGAACATGAACTTATCACTGATAAACACAAAGATTATGTTAACAAGTAAAATCCAACGGGTCCCAATCATATACCATCGTCCCCAAAAATTCACAAAATCACTTACCCAAAACCCCCCTGGACGGACCCATGACTCGGGAATTGGTTCCTTGTTAGAACCAATAGCTACGTCTGTAGACACTATCTGCAAAAAGCGGTAATGAGGGACACACAGGCCACTAAGAGACACAGGTCTATTCTTAAGAATATTCGACTCCCTGTACACTACAGATGTAGAAGATTGAATCATGTTACTTTAGATGAAAAATCCCTTTTCACTCTATAAACCACATAGAGAGGGATGCAGAGGCGTCAAGAGACGCGCTGGTAGAAGATCCCCACAAAGGAGCAACCAAAAAAAATCAATTATTCCTCATGACATTGTTGGACAATGTTCTAACAAAGAATTATATATTTAAGATATCCGGGGAAGAAATGTACTTTACATACGGCAAGTCAACTCGATGGTGGTCGCCGTTTTGCGCCGAAGTAACGCTAGTACGTTTATGGCAGCAACTGGGAAAAACCGTTATATTTTTAAAACTCAAAGGCCACCACCAGTTGTGCCTGAGTATCGTATGAGATGTCATCTTTGTCCTGTGGAAGGAGAACTGTAAGAAACACTTGAAACATATTGAAGCAAATATCATGGGATTCAACCCTCTTATTGTAGTATAAACCACGCCACAGTAGACAGAGATTTCCATCCACTACCTATATGTTGAGGTCAGGAAAACCTCGAATGGGTTTGTTTACTAGTTTATTCACTAAGCCAACTGACCAAAAAATAATGTTTTTTGGGGCACAAAAAGAGCCCATCATGCGCCAAAAACATATGAATGGATAAAAAAAGGTCAACATTACCAAGCGTGAGGCGAATTTAGTTCTACTAAACAAATATAAACCGAGAACAAAGGTCAGTAGAATAATAAAAAAGTTTGAGGAAAGAGGATATGACCAGGAACCAAAAGAAGGGAAAGCACAGAAACATATGTGAAATAATCGCTTCTGTCTTAATCATAGGAAAAGAAAAAATGAAAGGAGGGGAATTCTCCGCTTTTTGTCAGCACTTAATGGGATGCTCATAGTGAGATTGATAAAGAAATAACAAAAAACATTGGAGTAATTGAGAAGCGATAGCAGGTTTATGGTAAAACATTTTAGGATCCACCTATTTTAACGTAACCGTAAGGGACAAACTATAGGGTAGACCAAATATAAAAAAGTGACATCAAAAGTGGCAGACCGCCAAAAAGTCCATTTTTTGAATCCAGAAAGGAAGGGGACAATATCCCTGTAAAAATTGCCAGAACTGATAGTGTCAATAAAACAAAGGTTCACACCATATCACATTCCAACTAATGGAATTGGATATACCTATTAAAGAGAGCGTTTCACAATGAGATACAAAAAACGCGGGTGTAATTAGTGAAGTTGGCCCCTTGCGGGAAGGGAAAACGTGGGCCAGACAGAATAGTAGTATAAAAATCAGGCCTCAATGGAGCACCGGTAGTAGTAAGCAGATATGGCATTAAAGAATAAACTGTAGAGAAATGAGGGAGGTACGAGGTTTTGAGAGACAAGATCGCCATCACATTATTTAGAAAACAATACACACTGTGTCTTGGCTGAATGGGCTGTATTGGAGCAGTTAAGTGTATGGAAGGTGAATCAATTGAAAAAGCCACCTCATTCAAACAAGGAGGCAAGATGTGGAACAATAAGAAGAACAATCACTAGCGCCAGCAGCATGAAGGAAAATTGGGGCCTCAGAGCCTTTTTATAAAATGAAAATATTGTCGTATTAGGTTATATTACCATATAATATTTTGGAGGGTAGATTGCACTCCTGTGCTTACCTATAAATAGCAGGCGGTAAGCATGCAGAGCGTGCTTGAAGAAGGGGTGAGGTCCCCCTCAACTTCGCGCCACGGCCCAGCGCCAACGCCCCGCCTGTCAGAAAACTGTTGCCAATCCAATAAGGATGTGATAACCTGCATTGCGGTTCTGCTATCAACGCCGATGGTAAAAATGCAATTGTAATAGTTCCTTGCCACCCCTTCACCCTATGGATTGCCAACACAACATAAACGCAAGTAACGGGATGTTACATATGTTAGACTTAATATATTAATTGACAGGTCATAAATGTTTGGAAACCTTAATGCACATTAGAATCTGCTTGATATTTATAGTTAGGAGTCCTGAATATGAAGAGTTAGATGAGGCCTTCACACGAAGCAATACATAGGAGGAGGATACAAATTGTATTCTGCCAATACACAAGCCTTAAAGAGAACTCGAGTAGCGCCCATTGCGACTTTTTTAAGAAGCCAACGATCACTGTGTGCTGTCCTCTTAATGCTGCATGGACAAACTGACACCGGAAAATAATGTACAGTATTTTCATATATGAATATGCTAATGCATTACTAAGTAATGTACTGGGATTAGAGTGACTTACGGTAATACCCTTTGCTGATGTGGTTTTGCATCATAAAAATGTATGAGAATTTAACTGCACTAGAAAGAAGGATGACTGTAATGTTGACATAATTAAGTGATGTACTGTTTATAATATATATCCCTTCAACCCATTAAAGGGGTTTTCTCAGCATGCTGTTTCACTGATTGACAAGCAGTTTACACTCAATCTGTCTCCCCAGGCTGAGGAAGCGTGGCAGGAGCCCATGTTAAACACATAGTTTCAATTTTAGTATGTTTATCTTTTAAAGTTTTACATGTACAAATGATAGTTTATGTAGTGTTTATGCAAAGAGTTCCAAATAGAGTTAAAAAATTAGCGCATTTGTTTAGCGTAACAGTGCTATTTTGTCATCCCCTTAAACAGAAAGTGCCTCAAATACTACTGTACATGTGGTTACAGCGCCAGTTGTAGTTGGTGCTAGCCAGCAATCTAAAACATGATCCTTTAAATGTATTTTTTCTTTTACAAATATTAGCTAATCAGAGTTATAGACTGGTATGCAGGTAATCACAGAAACTTTTGTGCACTCAAAAATACATAAAATGTCTCCTATTTCATGATTAAAGTAAAAGCAAATATACAAAAGCAAAGCAATATATTTAGAAAAAGTCTATTAAAAAAAAAAAAAAAAAAAAACAACCTCGTCCCCCATTTGAAAGCTTCATCTTTGTAGTAACAAACCCCTTAAAATATGTGTTTCTCCCACACCATGCTGATTTTACAGAGCCACAAGAACCAGGACATTTCCCGTGAGCAATGGATGGTTCTCTAGCTTGAATGTATATATACACTCCTGCTGGCTCCTAGATGAGGCCTGTTAGATTGGCCAAGAGTAGTCTGGAGGTTTTGTAAATAAGCATTGTACAAAACAACAGAGCTCTAATGTGGATAAACGCATGACAGAAATCATGTAACATAAGTCCCTCATCTTTTTCAGATAATGAACACAGTTAGGGAGAGGAGGTCAACCATCCACCACTGCTGAAGCCAGAAAGAGCAGACCAATTAAAGCCAGAAACAAAGGAAGTTTGTGTGCAAAAGCAGTGAGATAATGATTCTACATTGTTCAACAAGCTAATCAAATAAACGAGAAATACCCCCCTTTAATAAACCAGGCCTGGAAAAGCCAGTTTTTTATGAAGTAGTGTTTTATGGATACTTTTTTTTTATTATTATTTTTTTCAAAAAATTTTAAACCCAAAAAATGTTTTAACACAATAAAAAAAAAATGTTAAATTAATTGCTTAATGTTATATATTATTATAATAAATTATAGATAGCGAATTTCTCAA
Organism: Phyllomedusa bahiana; assembly: GCA_025379985.1. NCBI lineage: Eukaryota > Metazoa > Chordata > Amphibia > Anura > Hylidae > Phyllomedusa > Phyllomedusa bahiana. Next base: position 44,960 of record JAODAL010000658.1, read on the forward strand.
AAAATTCGAGATTCAGCCGATTCGCCAAAATTTTCTCTCCCCAAAAAATAGTTTTTTGTATCCGAGTTTAATCCGTGATGAATTGAATTAAAAAACTCAGCTATTGTTTTATCCTGGCTTGCAGAGATGCCTGTATGGTTTTGTTAGAAAAACATTTTGTCATGCAGAAAAATGCATATGGAGCTGTGGTTTTGGTTATTTGAAAACAATGCTGTTGATTTAGTATGACACGCCGTAAGAACAGGCACTTGCACGTTATAATCACTATCACACTTTACACTATTATCTGGCTGGGCAAGTTTATCAGGGGTCAAAACTGACATTCAAATAACTTGAAGTGGGAACACAACCTGACAGGGTAATGTCAGTGCCAGCTAGAAACAATATTGTTTTCTGTGCCAAAGAGTTACTTTTTTCACTTATAAGGTGAAACACCTTTGAAATACAGCTTATGTATTTGTGATATACACACATCTACATTAAACAGAGTTTGTTTTATTGTAAATTTTTGATCAAACAGTATGTCAGAAAGAGAAGTGGCAGGCCCTTTACATGGGAGGGGCAGTGGCACAAATATTCCTGGAACAGGCAGCACAGTAAGGGGACGTCACAGCAGGGGTCACTCGGCAAGGCCACAGCTACTAGTGTCATCTAGCGGCCGTGTGTTGACCACAAAGCCAACGGTTCTTGAATGGTTGACTAGGTCATCCACTTCCTTCCAGAAGACAACCCCAGCCAAGAGTCGGTAGGTAATACATGAATTAAAATGACTGTAGAAAAATATGACATAGTAGGGATAATTGAGACATGGTTGGACAAGAGCTATGACTGGGCAGTTAACTAACAGGGCTACAGTTTATTTAGAAAAGATCATAAAAATCGGAAGAGGGGAGGGGTATACCTTTATGTAAAATCCTGTCTGAAGCCAACACTGCAGGAAGATATAGATACAGGAAATGAGCATGTGGAGTCATTATGGGTCTATATACATGGAAGTAATAAGAACAATAAAATTCTACTAGGGGTCTTCTATAGGCCTCCAAATAACAGAACCCATGGAAGATGTGCTCCTCAAACAAATACATGAGGCGACTAATCATAATGAGGTTGTTGTTATGGGTGACTTTAACTACCCATACAAATTGGGAAACCAAAACCTTTAGCTTTCATACAGGAAACAGGTTTTTGTCAATAACTTAAGGTAAATACCTTTCCCAACTGGTACAGGAGCCAACTAGAGGAAAGGCCATTCTAAACTTAGTATTGACTAATAGACCTGACAAAGTAACAAAGGTTCAGGTTGAGGAAATAGTGACCACAATATAATACATTTCCATTTATCCTTCAATAGAATATTTTTTTTCGAGGAGCCACAAAAACACTGAATTTCAGGAAGGCAAATTTTAATCTGCTTAGAGAGGCCCTAAACTGCTTGACTTGAACAAGGTCTTCCAAACTAACAGAACAGATAATAACTGGGAGATCTTTAAGAACATCTTAAGTGCCCACTGTGAGAAGTACAGTACATACCTTATGGAAATAAAAGTAATAGAAACAGGAAAAAAACAATATGGATCAACAGAGATGTAAAGGAGGCAATAAGTAAGAAAAAGAAAGTGTTTAAGTTACTTAAACAGGAGAGCAGTGAAGAGGCACTAAAAAGCTATAATGAAAAAAAATAAAATATGTAAATTAATAAAGGCAGCAAAGCTGGAAACAGAAAGTCAGATTGCTGAAGAGATTAAAAAAAAAAAAATAATTTTTTTAACTCCATACCATATTTTTCGGATTATAGCATGCACCGGACCATAAGACGCACCTAGGTTTTAGAGGAAGAAAGTAGTAAAAAAAATCTGAAGCAAAAAGTCCGGTCTGAACTGTAGTTTTTATTGATACCATTTTGGGATACGTGTCTTTTTGATCACTTTTTATTCCAATTTTTGGGGATATGAAATAACCAAAAAAACACAATTTTGCCTTTAAATTTTTTTTTAGTTCTATGGTGTACAGAGTACGGGATAAATTATTTTATATTTTAATACTTTTTTTTTTACTTTAATACTTAGTCTGCCTCGGTTACTTGACCACTGGGGGCCTTGTACTATATACAGAAGTTTTATTGTACTGCTGTACATACTGTAGGTTTTTCATTCATTATCTATTACACCCTGCCATAGGCAAGGTGTAATAAGTGTACATACATGGCAGCTGTGGAAGCCTACATGAGGCTTCCTGCTGCCATGGCAACCGACACCCTTGCAATTACTTTGTGTGGTGGGTGATTGGATGGAGGAGCAGTGCACAGCGTTCAAAGTGTTCAGAGCAGCGATGGAGCTAGCTGCTTCCCTGCTGATAGCGGCTGAGCACAGAGCTGCAGCCCCAGCACTAAGCGGCCGCACCGAGCCACAGCCCCTGCACTGAGCAGCCGCGCTAAGCTATCTCAGGCCGGCAGGAGACTGGAGTGGTGTGATGCTGCGGGAAGCCAGCGGCGTGGTTTAACCCTTTAAACCCCAACTCCGGCTTCCCGCAGCATCGCTCCTCTCCAGCATCCTGCTGCCTTGATATAGTGTATTTGGACTATAAGACGCACTCCTGTTTCCCCCCCAAATTTGGAAAAAAGTGCATCTTACAGTCTGAAAAATATGGGAAATAGTTAAAAGATAAAAAATGTTGACCCTTTGAAAAGTAGTGAGGGAGATATTGTAGAGGGTGATAAGGAGAAAGCAAACCTATTAAAAAAAATTGTCTCCACTGTATTTACTAAGGAAAATTACCTTCCTGATGATGGGCAGAGGGATTAGGTAAACTCCACTTTAAGAGTTTCTTGCCCAACCCAGAAAGAAGATCAAAATAGACAAATCTCACCGCGTGTCCTAAGGGAATTAAGTAATGTGACAGACAGGCCCCTATTCTTAATATTTATGGACCGAATAGTAACTTGGTATGTCCCACAGGATTGGGGCAAAGCAAAATCAAAAAGGGGTCAAAAAGTGATCCTGGAAACTATAGGCAGGTAAATTTAACCTCTGTTGTAGGTAAAATGTTTGAAGGTTTTCTTAGAGATGCTATACTGGAGTATCTCACTGAAAATATATGTATAACACCATTCCAGCATGGGTTTATGAAGGATCGGTCCTGTCAAACTAAACTTATTTGCTTTTATGAGGAGGTTAGTTCTAGACTGGATCGGGGTGAGGCATTGGATGTCATGTCTAGATTTTTTCTAAAGCATTTGATACTGTGCCATATAAAATGTTGGTAAGTTAGATGATAATGCTTGGATAGGGGGAAAATGTTTGCAAGTGGGTAAGTAACTGACTCAGTGATAGAAAACAAAGGGTGGTGATTAATGGTACATACTCAGACGGGATCCCTGTTACTAGTGGGGTATCACAGAGTCAGCATTGGGCCCTATTCTCTTTAACATATTCATTAATGATCTTATACATAGATTGCACAGTAGAATATCAATCATTGCAGATGATACTAAGCTCTGTAAATAAATCAACACAATAGGGCACAATGTTTTATTACAAAGGGATCTGGATAAGTTTGATGCCTGGGCAGAGAAGTGGCAGATGAGGTTTAACACAGATAAATGCAAGGTTATGTACATGGAAAAGAGAAATCCATTCCAGGATTACTTGTTAAACAGAAAAACACTGGGAAAAAGTGACATGGAGAAGAACTTGGGAATCCTAGTGGAAAATAAACTTAATTGCAGCTGCCAAGGTAAACAGGATCATGGGGTGTATTAAAAAGGGTATAGATGCACACAATGAGAACATCATTCTACCATTATACAAGTCACTGGTCAAACCACACATGGAATATTGTGTACAGTTTTGGGCATAGGAAATACATTAAAGAGCTTAAACAGGTTCAAAGGTGGAAATCAAAATAATGAAACGACTATTTAGTTATTTAGTTTAGAGAAAAGCGTCTTTGGAGGGACATAATAAATATGGATACAGATCTTAAAGTTCATTATAGAGATGTCTCCCAAGATCTATTCCTACCGAGGACTGTAGCCAGAACAAAGGGGCATCCTCTACACCAAGAGGAAAGAATGTTTTTACATAAACATAGAAAGGTATTCTTTACTGTAAGAGCAGTGAGAATAAAAGAGTTCAAAAGGATCTGGATGGATTTCTAGATTATAATACTGTAACTAGTTATAGTGACTAGGATTCTGGAAAAGGGTCATTGATCCAGGAATTTATTCTGATTGTCAGATTGGAGTCAGGAAGTATTGGGGGCGTGGCCTAGCGTGTGATGGCACCGGACGCCTGATTCAAGAGCTCCGTTGGTGAACTTCAAAACCGGCTCACCTAAACCCAATTTTGCGGCGAAACTGCCACTGGCCGGGCACAGAAGGTCACTAGAAGAGGAGAGGAAGGTGTCCATCTGGAGATCCGGCTCTGGAGCGGAGAATTCACTGCAGCTTTGAATGCCTCAGGCGCATCTCGGAGCCGAGCCTGGCAGCACTCCTTAACGTTGCCGGCTGCATTATCCTGCGCCGTGCCCGGCCTAACAGACGCGGTCACCGCCTCGTGGAGCCTCCCTGCAGCAGTGTGAGACGCCGAGTCTGTGAGTACCTACGGCTCTCAGAGCAGACCCTCGGTGGGGAACACTGTAGCACCCTTGAATGTGGGACATGACCCTTCCATAAGAGAACCCTTAATACACAGGACTCTCATTTGGCGGCCATTTGCCCCTAAGCATTGGGCTCACAACAGCAGGCGCCATTTTAGGCTTCCCTGTCTACTCCCATCTGCAGCTCCCTTCCTGCTCCACCTATATAGGACAGCTATTATAATACCGCTCAGTTTATCAAGGGGCATATCACTTCAGTACAGCACCACAGTGTCATATATTTGCCAGCCTGTGCTGCATCTTGCCCTGCAGCCTCCCTGCTAATTTTTCAACTTCTACTTGCCTTCTGTGAATATTGGGCCAACCCTTTGCAAGCTTTAGCTAAGGCTCCCAGTTCTGGCTCTCTTTAGTCCTCGTGGAACTTTCCCATTGGTTTCAAGCTAGCAGTCTCAGCTTAGCAGACAGGAGGAATGGGGGAAAAAAAAAAAAGAAAGATATATATATATATATATATATATATATATATATATATAAATATATATATAATATATATACTTCAGCCCATGTCCTCTCTCATCAAGAAGAGAAGGATAAGGGGCTCAGCAAAAAAGACCCTTAAAATCAAACCTGCAAAACTCACAGAGTTTTTTCAACATTCTTCTCCAGCCCTACCAGCCTTGGAGTCCTCCAACCCTTTCTCTCAACTATCTGCATCTCCTACGCGTTCAGAATCCTTAGATCTAGATCCACAGGAAGAGATGGCGCAAACTTCGCTGATGGAAAAAACTATGTTGAAACTCTTCTCTTCCTTCCAGGAGACTTTAGAGAGTGATTTGAAGCAAATGATTACAGAATTCAAATCCGATATCCAAACCTTGGTCTCCAGGGCAGATAATGTCAAAAAAAAGATGGCGGAGCTCACGACCTCCCACAATTTGCGGATCGATGCCAATGCGGAACTTGAAGAAGAAGTTCAGAAGTTGTCTGCCAAGCTATTAGATTTAGAAGATAGATCAAGACGGAACAATATTCACATAAGGGGGGTCCCAGAATCGGTCACCAATGATGCTCTTGTCCCTTTCCTGACTGACCGCTTAGCTATAGTGCTCCCAGACGCCTCCCAAACAGACCTGGAAATTGATCGCATTCATCGCTTACCGAAACCCAAGCACCTGTCACCGACTACCCCTCGAGACGTGATCGCAAGAATCCACTTTTTTAGAACCAAAGATAACTTTCTAAGAGCTCTAAGAGGCAAATTAACCCTCCCTGAGAGATTTGCCATTGCAATTTTTCCCGACTTATCAGCTGGAACAATGCTCAAACAAAAAGAGTTCTCTCCTTATACCAAAATTTTGCGTGATCAGAATATAAATTATCACTGGGGTTTTCCGGTCAAGCTGATTGGCACCAAAGATAACACCACGACAATCTGCTCCACACCTTCCATGGCCAAGGACCTTCTCTTGTCTTGGGACTTGCTCTCTTCTCCTAATGCCACTCCTCTAAAGAAACAAAAATCGAGACCTGAAGCTTTCACCCCTTTGTGGTCAGAGAAACACAACAGGTCAAACTCCCGGGCCAATGACTGACTAAGTTTTCATCTTTTCATATATTGATCTCCACTGCTCTTTTGCCCAGTTTACAGTAAGAAAGAGCTATTGTCTCTTTTACCACCTTTCCTTTTTTCGGTTCCTGTGCAGTGATAGGCACTGACTTGCCCACTTTTGATTCCCGCCAGTGGAATCCCCAGTCCATGGAAATGTTTCATTCCAGATTTTTTGTACTGTTCCTAGTTTGTGTAGTTATACACGTTGATGTTACAGCTCACAATGGTCATGATGTGCTTAACTCATTCTTCTTTACAGGCTCTCCTGGATCTCCTTTTATTAGCAGCATACTTGCGTTAGCTTTGTTATACATTTTATAATGGGTGTAAAATTCATGCCTTTAAATGCCAATGGCTTAAACTCCCCGTTTAAGAGGTCGTTGTTTTGGAGGGAGGTCGTGGCGTCTCGTGCGGATGTGGTCTTTTTACAAGAAACACATTTGTGTAGGAAAGACACCTTTCGACTACAGCATAAAAATTACTCTAGGGCATACCACTCCGCAACAGACGTCAAGAAAGCGGGCCTATCATTCTTCATTAGAAATTCTGTTTCATTCTCGCTCACTCACTCTATTGTTGATACTAATGGTCGCTTTATAATCTTGAATTGCTTGCTGAATTCAGTAGCTTTTACCTTGGTTGGAGTTTACGCCCCCAACAATCATCAGCTCTCATTCCTTGCAAGGGTCCTCGCAAAAGCCAAAAAGGAAGTTAGGAGTAACCTAGTCATATGTGGAGACTTTAATGTAGTGATTGACAAAAGCAAGGACAGATCTAATTCCCACTCCAGATCTGCCCCTGAGTTTCATAGATTAATCTTGGAGGAATCTTGGAAAACCTCCATGATCCATGGAGATACACTCACCCGACAGAATTTTTTTTTACCTTTTACTCTGCAGCAAGAGACTCTCATTCTAGGATTGATTATTTCCTACTGAATAGAGCTGCTTTACTTCTAGTTACAAGTTCTAAGATAGGGTTCCGATCCTGGTCGGATCACGCACCGATCTATCTGACCCTACGGACCAACTCCACTCCTGTATTTCATTCCCCATGGAGGCTGAATAATTTTCTATTGAAGTCGGGTAAAGTAGTGAAGGAAGTCTCTAAAGCCCTCATTGATTACTTTGAACTTAACTCCCCTACGGCTCCCTCAGAGGAGATATTATGGTGCGCCCATAAGGCTTATATAAGAGGAATATTTATGAAGATAGCTGCTAGGGAAAAGCGATCTAGAGAACAGCTCCTTCACGATATCCTGGAAGAAATTAAACAATTGGAGTTACAACTCAAAACGAACTGTTCGCAATCTATCAAAGACAAATTAATCCCACTCAAAGCCAAATTAAATTGTATTTATCTACAACAATATGAGTCCCATCTCAGCAGGCTCCGCTGGAATTTCCATCTCCAGGGAGACAGACCTGGGAAGATTCTGGCACGGAGGATCAAAGTAATGCATGCCAAGACCCGAATCTCATATCTATCGTCTGCCTCTCATGGTCAGATCACAGACCCACTACAAATCTCAAATGTCTTTGCTGCTTACTACAGTAAGCTATATAATATTAGATCTGATGGAGCAGTACCAAAGGTCTCAGATGAAGAGGCCGACAAATTCTTAAAGGTGGTTTCCCTTCCCTCACTCTCCCAAGAACAGTTAGACACACTAAACAAACCTATCTCCCTGCAGGAAGTTGGGAAAACGATTTCTCAGCTAAAGTGCAACAGATCACCTGGGCCAGATGGGCTCACTAATGAATATTTCAAACTATGGTCTAATACATTTTCTCCCCATTTATCTAGACTCTTTAATGCCATTGTTGAAAAAGGCTCTCCTCCGGCTGAGATGCTCTGTGCACATATCTCCACCATCCACAAAACAGGTAAATCAGAAGACCAGGTCGTGAACTATAGGCCAATTTCTTTGTTAAATTCGGATATAAAAATCTTCTCAAAGATTCTGGCCAACAGAATCAATGAGATGCTCCCCTGTTTAGTCAACTATGACCAGGTAGGATTCGTTAAAGGAAGGCAAGCGAGAGATGGAATAAGAAGAGTTCTGAACGTAATGCAGATAGCACAAATACAAAAAAAACCTTTTGCCTTCCTTTCATTGGATGGCGAAAAAGCATTCGACAGAATTAATTGGACTTATATGAAGAAAGTATTGCAAAAATTTGGCTTTCAAGGCATGATACTATCAGCAATTACATCCCTGTATACATTTCCTTTGGATAGGGTTTATGCCTCAGGCTTCCTATCAGACAAGTTTGACATTACAAATGGAACCAGACAGGGCTGTCCATTATCTCCTCTAATATATGACTTATGTGCAGAACCCCTGGCCGAACATATTCGGAGCTCTTCAAGTATTGACGGCATAGTTGTGAACAATAGTATCCACAAGGTTAGTCTTTATGCGGACAACATCTTAATTATGTGTCAGAGACCTGAAACCTCTGTAACGGCCCTGCTTAATTTCCTAAAGCGATTCTCCTTAGTTTCATATTATAAATTGAATATCTCTAAATCGATTTTACTCCCAGTAAATTGCCCTATCTCCCTCAAATCCCAATTATCCCAGATAAATTTGGTCTGGTCGGACTCCTTTATTTCTTATCTTGGCATCAAGATCTTCCCGGACATTAATGTAACCATTTAAAAAAACCTACAAGATTTAGCTAGTGTTCTTATGGAGTCAGGAAGTATTTTTTTTCCTAAAATGAAGACAATTGGCTTTTATTTCATGTTTTTTTTTTTGCCTTTCTCTGGATCAACATTGTAGCACAATAGGCTGAACTTCATGGACGTCTGTCTTTTTTTTCGGCCTTATAAACTATGTAACTATGTAATATGGTGGATTATAGAACATGTTCTATAAACCAACAGGTTAGAAATCTGGCAGTAGAAAATTTGTGCTGTGTACATTTCAGCTCAGATTTTCTATTGCGGTATATGGGCACTGCTTACAGTCAAATGTTTGCGGATTTTAAATATGGAATCAAATTAAAATTCCAAACAAAATAACAGTGCCATGTAGACCTAAAGTAATCAGTGTGCAACTTGAATAACATTGTAAATTTGGTGTGCCCTCAAAATTACTAAACACACAGCCATCAATGTTTATATCACTGGTAACAAAGTGAGTACTCTCCTAAGTGAAATTGGACAAATTGTGCCCAAAGTGTCAATATTTTGTGTGGTCACCATTATTTTCCAGTACTACCTTTACTTTCTACGGCTTGGAGTTCAGTAGAGCTTCCCAGGTTGCCACTGGAATCCTCTTCCACTCCTCCATGATGACATCACAAGGGCTAGTGGATGTTAGAGACCTTGCACTCCTCCACCTTTTGTTTGATGATGCCCCACAGATAGAGATGGGCGAATTTCCCTAAATTTGTTTCGTTCACTTCGCCGAGTTTCTCGGCAAAAAATAACTTCGTTCCGAATTACTTCGGCACGAATCACGTTAAAAAACAGCTATTTCCAGGCTGCACAGAGCCTGCAGGGTGCTGTAGAACGTTGTGCCATGCTTAAAAAATACAGAGGGAGCTTGGTTTGGTCTTCATACAATGTTGTGTTTTAGTATGCACGCAGATGACTGCCGCCGCTCTTAGAACCCGCTTCACTATAAAATTCCCCTGGGCACTTAAGAAGGCAAAACTGACCAAAAAACTCAAGGGGGAATGTAGCCTGATAAAGTCATGCCAGCGAAAGATGGAAAAAAACAAGTGAGAGCTCAGGTGGCAACATTAGTGACAGAATGTGGAGGTGACGGCGGCAGCCCCAGCAGCATGAGGTCAGGGAGTGGCACAATGACATTCTGGAAGTGGCAAAACAGGAGGAAGCCACAGAATGGCACAATGACTGAAGCGGAGGTCACGGCGGCAGCAGCATGAGGTCAGGCAGTGGCACAATGACATTCTGGAGGTGCCAAAAAAGGAGGAAGCCACAGAATGGCACAATGACTGAGAGCGGAGGTCACGGCAGCAGCAGCATGAGGTCAGGCAGTGGCACAATGACACAGTGTGGAGGACACGGCGCAGCCCAGCAGCAGGGATGAGGTCAGGCAGTGGCACAATGACACAGTGTGGAGGACATGGCAGCAGCCACAGCAGCAGCATGAGGTCAGGCAGTGGCACAATGACATTCTGGAGGTGGCAAAACAGGAGGAAGCCACAGAATGGCACAAAGACTAAGAGCGGAGGTCACGGCGGCAGCAGCATGAGGTCAGGCGGTGGCACATGACACAGTGTGGAGGGCACAGCGCAGCCACAGCAGCAGCATGAGGTCAGAAAGTGGCACAATGACACAGTGTGGAGGACACAGCAGCAGCCACAGCAGCAGCATGAGGTCAGGCAGTGGCACAATGACATTCTGGAGGTGGCAAAACAGGAGGAAGCCACAGAATGGCACAATGATGAGAGCGGAGGTCACGGCGGCAGCAGCATGAGGTCAGGCAGTGGCACAATGGCGTTCTGGAGGTGGCAAAACAGGAGGAAGCCACAGGTGGCACAATGACTGAGAGCGGAGTCATGGGCGGCGAGGCAGCAGTGTGAAAGGGCAGGCAGTGGGCACAAAGAAACCAAAAGTGTGGAGGACAACGCATGCCACAGCAGCAGCATGAGGTCAGAAAGTGCAACAATGACACAGTGTGGAGGACAAAGGCAGCAGCCACAGAAACACATGAGGTCAGACAGTGGCACAATGACATTCTTTGGGGGTGGCAAAACAGTATTAGGCCCCCAGAGTGCACAATCACACAGTGTAGAAGGTCACAACAGCAGCAGTATGAGGTCAGGCAGTGGCACAATGACATTTGGAGGTGGCAAACAAGGTGGCACAATGACTGAGAGCGGAGGTCTCGGCGGCAGCCGCATGAGGTCGGCACGTGGCACAATGACACAGTGTGGAGGACATGGCAGCAGCCACAGCAGCAGCATGAGGTCAGACAGTGGCACATTTACAAATTCTGGAGGGGGCAAAAAAGGAGTAGGCCACAGAATGGCACAATGACAGAGATTTGAGGGTGACGGCGGACACGGAAGAACTGCATGAGGTCAGTGATTGGCAAATGAACAGCATTGTAGGATGTCACGGCAACAGCAACAGCAAGCGAATCAGCTTGAGGTCATAGAGTGGCACTATTGACAGAGTGTTGAGGTGGGTGGGCTCCATACCAGTCCCTAGTAAGGATGGTGGTAGGCAGATGGAGAAAAATGTCAGCAGATGTGTGGCATCAGGCGGGTGGCGGCATCAGAATAGCTGGCTGAGGCAGGTAGTTTGAAACAACTGACGGACTATGCCATTGGTGTGTGGAAATCCTTCGCCGATCCACGCCTGATTCATTTGACATAGGTCAGTCGTTACACATTTCCCGTAGACAAGCGGGTTTCCTGGGGGTAACATGGCCCCGACGACACTGAAACATCCCGCTCTCGATGCCACACTTGGCCGGGCAGGACTGCTTCTCCACTGCAAACTCTGCAAGTCTGCGGCCACAACATCACTATGGCTGCCCAGTAGTCCAGGCGGATCTTCTAACTGAGGTGGCAGAGTGCTGTCCAAGTAGGCACAACCTGTTGGTTCAGGGACTGCCAGGTCTGCTGCTGCTATGGCGGACTGCCCTACCTCACTAGGCGGGTGAAAGGAAGCTGCTACAATCAGTGACTCCAGTCTTAGGTTACATAATGATGGAGTGGTACTGCTCTTACTCCCCCTCCTTCCCCAGCAGCCGAGGCTGTAGTACGGAGCGCTGAGGAACACCCCGGTCAGACCTGTCAGAGGAGGGACGATGCCGCACATAGGTGCGGCCCAACTGTTTACGAAGGATTCCCTTTGTATTTGAGTTTGTTTCCCTCTCAATTAGTGGGAAAGGTTCCCCATTTGAACCCTCGGTAGCGGGAGGGTCCAATAGGGTGGTGATGCCCAGAAGTCATCCCTCTCTGCCGGGATGCTGACTATTCGGCGTCACTAGCCAGGCAATTAAGCATGCTGCGGCACTTCTGAAAAGTGACTCCGAGGGGCTCCCTGCCTCCATTTCCACTGTTATACTGCACGGTGCTTAGGGGTCATCTGCCTAGTCTTCCTCATCTCTTCCACCTCCTCTCAGCTGCTCCGCTCTCCTCTCTTGTCACTGGTAGAAAATCACTCATTTCACCAGTCAATGCTCTGCTCAATGTAACCTCCTCCTCTCTTCTACTCTCCATTTCTGTCACCACCCCCTGGACTCATGTGCGCCACGAGTGTAGTCGCCAGTCTCCAGTCCCATGCCCAGACAGATTTTTCAGCATCTGTTCCAGGACATGAAGCAGTGGAATGACGTTATTATCCCGTAGTCTGGCGCACTGACAAATAACGTCGCCTCCTCGAATAGGCCTCAACAAACGACAGGTGTCACGAACTGAGCTGCCACTGGCTGACATCACAAGTTACACAGGGGAGTACTTCTGTCTGCCTGGAGCATCAAAAAATCGTTAATGGCCTTTCTCTGTTCATTACAGTCGGTCAACATGTGCAGCTGGAATTTCCTACGGGCGGGAAACAACACCAAACCAAATTTGATCTTATATCGACGAGGAGTGTGTTGGGGGAGCCGTTTGCCGCTGCAAATTCGAGGAGGGTGTTCCTGGCTTTGCATGTATGGATAATGTGCATGCACTGTTTCCTGGCCATTTTCGAATGTCTGATGATCGGTGGAAGACTCAGGAACCTTTTCACAACCAGATTGAACACGTGCCCATGCTGGGCTGCTGGACCATCCCTACCTCGGTGCAGTGCGGACACATGTTCTCCATTGTCCGTCCACCTGGTTCCGTTTCGCAGTTGGCTCGGAGAAAAGCCACACAATCGATTTTTGCTGCATGACGCGGAGCCCCAAAACAAACAAAAAGTATAGTAGATAGATTGAACTTACACAATATACCAGACTCATACCTTCAAATGCCATCGAATTTGACTCAAAATTCCTCCCCTATGTGACTTAGTTCGCGAGGCAAGCCAGGTGTAGAAATGCGTGGGCCACAGCTGTGACTTACAATGTGGTATGATGGTGCAGTACTTGTGGAGGCTGAGTATGGTGGTGATGATGGAGGAGGAGACGGACATTGGCGCAGGGCATGCAGTTTGCACGTGGAGGAGAATGCGGGTCCCTGTCAAGTTGTTGGTGTGCCTGGGCAGGAAGCACATTCACCCAGTGGGCACAGTAAATGGAAATGTACTGGCCTTGACCGTAGTTACAGCTCCAGTCGTACGCGCTGACGTGCACCTTGGGACAATAGATAAGCTCAAGGAATGACCCACCTTCTGATCTACATATTTATGAAGTGCTGGTACTGCCTTTTTGGAAAAGAAATACGGCTTGGAACTGTTCCATCTCGGCTCGGCCACAAGCCATTTAGTTCTCTGAATGGTGCAGAGGTCCACCATTTGGAAAGGGAGGGACGCAATACCAACACTTGGACAGGAGCTGGTCGCTGCTGCACTTTAGGATGGTTGGAGCATACAGTTGTCTTCTTTGCATCGCTCGCTGAACGACTGCATGGCGCCATGAGTAGCGGAGGAGCTGGTGCATCTGGACCGGGAGGATGTTGTCAAAGACGAAAAAAGATCCTTCTGCAGAGGTAGGTGGTGATGAACTGGCTGCAATGGTATGCGTGCCTCCTGGCGCTGCTGCTGCTGCTGTTGCTGCAGCGGCATGGATGGACCACCACATCTGTGACAAGTTTCTCACAGGCCACCGGGATGTGCGCCTAGACATGTGTTGACGCAGGGCCGTGGTGCCACGTTGTCTTGGCCACGCTTTCACTTCTGCTTACAGATTCTACATATACCCATATTCGCTCTCCGGATGTTTAGCAAAGAAACTGCCACACCGCCGAGTATCGGATTTTACCAGCCAAACGCTATGCAATGGAGTGACTAACTGCCGCGCTGCTTGCTGAGCCCCTGTGCTGCTATTCTTGGACCTGCGAAGCGGTTTTTTACCCAGTGGCAGCTTGGCTCCCGACCTCACCTGTGCTATCTGCTGACCCACGGCCAACACGACCCACTTGCTCGGCTGCGCCGCTGCCTGACTCGCAAGCTCACGCCCTCTTCTCCTGACGATGATGTAGCCCTTGCCTCACCGGCTCCAAGTGCGGTTGGTACATCATCATCTATTTGTGTTTAATCGTCACTTGCTGTACTCATTCACCGGTCTTGGTATGCCAAGGCTGGACCTCTCCACAACATGACCTCCCATGCCACTCTCCACATCCTATACTTGCCGCCTACTGAAAGAGCAGGGGATATTGCCCATTCTTCGCTGAAGTAGCTGCTGACTGCCCTCCTCAATTGTTCCATCTGCTAAATAGTGGCGCTTGAGCCCCAGACCACAGAGTAGATCTCTGCTGAGGGTTCGGATGGACAGAGGCGGGGCTGAGGACAGGGAGGGCCTGCTGACCCGCTCCCGGGCCATTGCCATCTAAGGGTTGTGTTGAGGTTCCCCCGACTCTTGGCTGGGGTTGTCAGATGTCATCAGGGTGCGACAGAGGATGACCTAGTCACCAATCAAGAAACCCTTTGGGTTGCTGAACAAACACGTCCGCTAGATGAAAGCGGAAGTTGTGGCCTCAACGAGTGACCCCTGCTGCGACGTCCCCTTGCTGTGCTGTGACATGGGGCCTGTTACTAGGAATGTTGTGCCACTGCCAATCGCGGTAGCAGAGCTTGCACCTCTCTGTCTGACACACTGTTTGTTCTAAATGTAAGACATGTTTGTATGATGATATCCTGTATATGATAAATATACACCCATGTTTTTGCTCAATGAACCAGTAACAAGCTTGGGTAACCTTGGATACTAATTGCGCTCCACCAAATGGCCAGGAAAAATTTATTTGTTTTTATGGTGGGGGCCGTTTAAAAACACTGTGTGATTTACTAAATGTTAAAGCACAACAGGCTTAATTAACCTTCGGACATGAACTAGGCTACAGAAAAATGTATATATCTTGGCGTTGAAAAGACGTTTATTTGTTCGCACCCAGCAAAACCACGCTTAATTAACCCTGATGTAATTGCGCCCAAAGATTGAGCCGCACAAACTAGTAGCTTTTGTAGCGTGTTACAATTGCGTGTTTTCTACGCACACAACAAGCGATACAGTTGTAATAACTTTGCTTGTGAATTAGCTCAGGAAAAATGTATTATATTTGGCGTCTGAAAATGACGGTTTATTTTTGTCAGCACACCAGCAAAACAACGCTTAATTAACCCTGGATGGTAAATTGGCCTAAGAATTTGAGCCGAACAAACTGTAGCTTAGTAGCTTGTTACAATTACATGTATTTCTACGCCACACAATCAAGAGATACAGTTGTAATTATCCTGTGCTTGTGTATTAGGCTACCAGGAAAAGTTTATATATTTTGGCGGTGAAAAAGACGGTTTATTTTTGTCTGCACACCAGCAAAAACAACCACCAAAAAAATAAAAAGCTTAATTAACCTGGGATGAAATTGAGCAAGAATTGAGCCGCACAAACTAGTAGCTTTGTAGCGTGTTACAATTGCATGTTTTCTAGCCACCACAACCAAGGAGATACAGTTGTAAATTATACCTGTGCTTGTGGAAATTAGGCTAAGGAAAAAATGTTATATTTGGCCGTGTGAAAGACGGTTATTTTTGTCAGCACACAGCAAAACAACGCCTTAATTAACTGATGTAAATTGCGCCAAGGACTTGAGCGCACAAATAGTTGCTTTGTGCGTGCTACAATTGCGTGTTTTCTACACCACACAACAAGAGATACAGTTTGTAATAGCCGTTGCTGTGAATTAGGCTACATAAAAAATGTATATATTTTGCGTTGAAAAAGAACGTTTATTGGGGTGAGCACACCAGCAAACAACGCTTATCTAAACCCCTGGAGTAAATTAGCGCCAAAGAAGTTGAGCCGCAACAAACTAGTCGCTTTGTAGCGTGTTTCAATGGTGTTTTCTACGCCACACACAGAGATACTGTTGTTATTTAGCCTGGCTTGTGAATTAGGCTACAGGAAAATGTATATATTTTGGCTTTGAAAAGACGGTTTCTTTGGGGTCAGCAACAACAGCAAAAACAACGCGTAATTAACCCTGGATGTAAATTGGTAATAGAATTGAGCAGCCAAAAATGAAGTGGTATTGTATTGTAAAAAACCTGTTTCTTTAAATGATACAACAGGTTAATGGCTTGATCCCACCTTGGATTTTGAATGTATAATGCAGATGCAGTGGACGCACACTGGATTTAGATTCCAATACCCCAATAAATTAGAAATAGAACATTAAGAGATACGTCTCTGAGGCAAGCTGAGACACCCCACAGAAAATCGCTATATAAAAAGTCAATCTTCAGTAAGAGCTATCGAGCGCGGCAGACCTTTCCTCTGATCAGTACAGTGAGAGCGGTATGAGCTACCAGCGTCGCGCCTGGACATTATATAGGTGCGTGATGTCACAGACATCCCACCGGTCTCTGATTGGCTTTCACCTTGCACATGTCATGCTGGATCTGCCCTTCTTCCTCCCAGAGTGCTTTGCCCCCATGTAAACGCCATGTGCTCGCAGCCATTTTTTCATCAAAAGCACACTTCGTTTTCACCCGAAGTACCCCAAGTTCGACTTTGTCCGAACCAAAGTTTTCCTGAAATTCTAAACGAATTCCACTTCGTTAGAATTAATTCGCCCATCTCTACCCACAGATAACCAGTCCAGCATCTTTACCCTCAATTTCTTTAGTAAGGATGTGGTGGTATTGGAGGTGTGTTTGCGTCGTTATCATGTTGGAATACTGCTCTGTGGCTTAATATCTGAAGGAAAGGGATTATGCTCTGCTTCAGTACGATCTCCATTGTTGGATATTCATGGTCCTCAAATGAACTAAAGGTTCCTCGCCAGGATCATGCATGCCCCTAAACCATGACAATTAACAAACACATGCTTGACTGTAGGCAAGACACACTTGTCTTTGTACTCCTCACCTGGTTGCCGCACACACAACCTTGATACCATCTGAACCAAATAATTTTACCTTGGTCTCATCAGAGCACAGGAAATGGTTCCAATAGTCTATGTCCTTAGTCTGCTTGTTTTCAGCAAACTATTTGCAGGCTTGTAGTGCATCATCTTTAGAGGAAGTTTCCTTCTGGCATGACAGCCATACACATGCAGTGTGCGACATATGATCTGAGCACTGACATGCTGAACCTCCACCCCTTTAACCTCTGCAGCCATGCAGGCAGTACTGGATATGAAGCAGAGCATGTGCACTCAAATTCTTTGGTCTGTCATGCGGAGGCCTGTTGTAAGTGGAATCTACATTGTTAAACTGCTGTATGGTCTTGGCCACTGTGCTGCAGCACACTTTCAGGGTGTTTGCAGTCTTTTTATAGCCTTTGCCATCTTTATGTAAGAGCAACAATTCTTTTTTCAGATCCTTAGACAGCTCTTTGCCATGATGGGCAAAGTTGAACTTTCATTGACCTGAATGAAAGAGTTGACACCCCCCCATTTTCACATCTGAGACCTTGTAACACTAATGAGTCAAATTCTTTCCAAATCAGACAATGTGATTTTCTGGATTTGTATTTCTCATTTTGTATCTCATAGTGTAGGTCTAACTATGTTGTCAATTACATGCCTCTCTCATCGCTTAATGGGAGAACCTGCACATTGGTGGGATGATTAATTCTTTTTCCTTGTAAGTTCTCTGTTACAAACAGCTCCTGTTGATAGCCTAATAGCCTAATCAATGTAAGCTAAAAGAAAGATACAGTAAGTTGACAGTTTGATACTATAATAAGCTACTAGCATAACATATCAGTGATTTGTCCACAGTCCAGATTGGTCCACTATTCATAGAGGAGTTAGACGGATCTTGGGTTTTGAACTCCATGGTCACTGTTTTCCTAAATTCTGAAATTTCGGTCTTGTAACTCTTATCTCTTCATATAAAGAAAATCATGTTGTGCCTAAAACTTCTTATTAATGATATGGCAGTTTTTATAAACACAAAAACAGATCTGCAGCACTTTGGAAAACATTAATACAGAGTTAAAGGGGTTTTCTCAGCATGCTGTTTCACTGACTTACAAGCAGTTTACACTCACTCTGTGTCCTCAGACTATGAGTTGTTCTATAGCATTGATTAGCATATTTAGCTTCTAGCTGAGCCATTACCCAGACAGTACAGCAGAGCTAATCTTCATTATACAAAAGCTACAGGTGCTGTGAGGACTTAATACAAGAGATTTATCTGTAAACAGATGCTAATGTTGTTAGAGATAATTACTTTTTCTCCAGAGCTTAATGCTAACAATCCATTCATGGGGGTGACATCACTCCCTGCTCTCTGCTCTCTCAGCTTATCAGATACAGAGTTATGGACTGCTATGCAGGTTACTATAGAAACCAGTGTGCACTTAAAAGCAAATAAAATGACACTCATGTCATGACTAAAGTAAAATCAACAAAGTAATATATCTTTAGAAATTTTAAAGTGTATTTCTGCTACTTTTAGGATACATAAAAATCTGAGATTTATATATTCATTGATTAACCGTCTCTTAGCATTTTACAAAGTGCTGCTGATACGTTTTTGTGTTTTCATTGTTACTGTGCACCTGCACCATTTTATTTAGAACTGTTTTGGCAGGACTGATCAAGTTTTTCGATTTTTAGACTATAGCAGTTTCCATAGCCTAGTGCTAATTATGGTCTATTAAAACATAGGGCCTTATGAAAACGATCTAGCAGTAAGACTTTTTTGTTGCCAATAGCAACCGATCAGGGCTCAGCTTCAATTTTTCCAGAGCATTATATGAAATGAAAGCTGAGCTCTGATTGGTTGCCATGAGCAGTCTTACTGCTAGACAGTTTTCATACATTAGGCCAACAATGCCTATCAAGTACTATCAACCATGGAAGTCCCCAAAGAGCATCAGTAGCCATAGTAGAATTCATACAAGAATTTTAACTTCATAACAATACTGTAGTGCCAAATACTTGCCAAAAAATGAAAAATGTACTGCATATTACTCCATAGCAGAGTGAAGAAGTAAACAGCTATTTAATTTCCACCCACACATCACTTCCTCAAAGATGGCTTAGAAATGTTGGAAGGAACTTTCTGGCTCACAAAATGGATTTAAGTGTGTGGATAAAGGGGGAGCAGATTTTTTTTATAAGGACATATGGTAGGCACTGTGGATATTGGCGTCTGAAAAGCAGCATCATAGTAACATCTAGAAAATAATTCTAGGGAGGCACCTGGCAGTGATCCAGGCCTTACACGTTAGAGAATGGACATTTCAGTTAGAGAGCACAAAAGTGATACAAAAGAGATATGCTTCTAACTAGAAATGAGTGAGCAGTAAAAAGTTCTAGTTTGATTAGAATCTCGAACTTTAGTGTGTTCGGTTTGAGGTTCTATTTGAACTAGAACGCAATCTCGAACCCCATTAAAGTCTATGGGAGAAGATGTTGTGGTTAATTTTTAGACCTATAAAGGTGAGGAGAAGCTGTAATTACCATCCATAACAGTAAACTGGATACATGGAACAACTTATTGAAGAAAATTTGGCTCTAAGAGTGAAAGAGTAAAACTGAGGCTAAAATATTTCATTCCTTTCAATGGCTAACCGAAAATATGAGGATAGCTTGCAAGCAGGGGCGTAGCTATTGGAGGTACAGCGGTAGCAGCTGCTCGGGGTCCTGCATCCTGAGGGGGCCCAAAAGCCCCTTTAACACATAGGATATGTGGAGACAGTGTTATACAATTACTGAACCCCCAAAACTGCAGAAACTGAACTTTTGGGCATTGAATATGATTTAGCAAATCCAAGCACTCTGTATTATATATATCCATGTATATGAGAGTTAGGCGTTATGTGAGCCGGCAAATTTCGCCAAATAACAGCTTCTGGGTGTGGGAAAGATGCAGCCAGCAATACCAAACTCCCTAACTATTGATGTCTATGGAGAGGAAAATGCTATCTAACTAATGCCACTTCTCTGTGCTCTGCGCTGATTGGATGACCGCCAGAAGTGCAGAAAACTGCTGAAAACAAAACTGAAAAGGTCATGAACTAGAACTTTATTCAAACAAACAGTAAAATGTTCGTTTCGGTTACAGTTCTACTAGAACTTAACTTTTCTAGAATGGTTCGATCAACACTAATTCTAACTTTGGAGCTGAAAAATAAGTCATCATCATGACTTAGACAGGATAAAAAAGGAAGGTATAAAAAACAGGATAAGCCACTAAACATATGAGATAGTGTGCTATGGTGCTACGTGTTATGAATGTGGTTTGTAACAGTACTGTAAAAATTGTATCTTTCTTCATTATGCTCAAACTCTGATCCTTCTATTGACATCTACACTCACCGGCCACTTTATTAGGTACACTTGTCCAACTGCTCGTTAACACTTAATTTCTAATCAGCCAATCACATGGCGGCAACTCAGTGCATTTAGGCATGTAGACATGGTCAAGACAATCTCCTGCAGTTCAAACCGAGCATCAGTATGGGGAAGAAAGGTGATTTGAGTGCCTTTGAACGTGGCATGGTTGTTGGTGCCAGAAGGGCTGGTCTGAGTATTTCAGAAACTGCTGATCTCCTGGGATTTTCACGCACAACCATCTCTAGGGTTTACAGAGAATGGTCCGAAAAAGAAAAAACATCCAGTGAGCGGCAGTCCTGTGGGCGGGAAATGCCTCGTTGATGCCAGAGGTCAAAGGAGAATGGGCAGACTGGTTCAAGCTGATAGAAAGGCAACAGTGACTCAAATAGCCACCCGTTACAACCAAGGTAGGCAGAAGAGCATCTCTGAACGCACAGTACGGCGAACTTTGAGGCAGATGGGCTACAGCAGCAGAAGACCACACCGGGTGCCACTCCTTTCAGCTAAGAACAGGAAACTGAGGCTCCAATTTGCCCAAGCTCATCGAAATTGGACAGTAGAAGATTGGAAAAACTTGCCTGGTCTGATGAGTCTCGATTTCTGCTGCGACATTTGGATGGTAGGGTCAGAATTTGGCGTCAACAACATGAAAGCATGGATCTATCCTGCCTTGTATCAACGGTTCAGGCTGGTGGTGGTGGTGTTATGGTGTGGGGAATATTTTCTTGGCACTCTTTGGGCCCCTTGGTACCAATTGAGCATCGTTGCAACACCTTGTGGAATCTATGCCACGAAGAATTGAGGCAGTTCTGAAGGCAAAAGGGGGTCTAACCCGTTACTAGCATGGTGTACCTAATAAAGTGGCCGGTGAGTGTAGACTGCCTCCACTGCTCTATATTCTTACATCTATCTGTGCATTCAGAGATTAGCATACAGAAAATGTGAATGTACCCGCTGGCAGGTGGCAGATGCACGGGCAGTTCTGCTAGGGCAGCATCAAGAGGTCCAAAGACTATGGGACAGTAACCAGAAGTTACACGCACAATTTCAAAATAGGAAGTTTGAAATGGGTAGTTATCTTTTTTGCTTATAGATTTAGAAACTACATCAATAATAATAACAGTAAAAATAGTAATCTTTTTTGTATTTATCAAAGCAAAATTAGTGTATGTTCATTTGGAAGGACCTAAATAGGCTTTTAAAACTTTTACTAGAATAATTATTTTAGATAATAAATGGGATTTATCAAACAATCAAAGAGAAATCTTATTTGCAAAAGCTCCCGCTATGTACTCTTTATGACATCCTGCAGTCTGCAACCATGGGGCAAATTTTACATCACTGAAATAGTTTGTTGACAACCAGAAAAATATAATTTCTAGTGTAGAAAAAAAACCAAGGATTGTTCGTATGATTTCCCCTTAATCAGCAACAGAATTCAGGTCAAGCAACACAAGCCCTGTGCCTGCACTGCTCCTCTCCTCTCCATGTCTTGCCACCTGTATGATACAAGACAGTGGAATATAATGAAAAAGAGAAGTTTTGAAAAAAAAACAAAAAACTTCACTTTCTGTGCTCAATTTTTGTCTGCAATGCAGCTGCATTTGTGTTTCTGCTGGCAGCACTGTCGATTTAATGTGAATCGTTCGTCATGGTTTCCATATTACCACTGCTGCTCAGGTTTAAAGTTGTCAGGCAAGATCCAGTGTTACAGCCTTGATGTTCACCATGGCCTCTCCACTTTACTTATGCACCAAATCAGGCAGCATTTTGTGCTCCATTTTCTGTGCTCTGAAGGTTTATTGGGGGCAAAATCTATTGAAGACAAACATGGTTGCACAAGTCTGAAATCTGACAGCTGAAACAAACACTAGGAACAACTGCCGAAAAACATTGTGATGTTGTATGACAATACTCATTCACATGTGGCTGCCCATACTGTTGAAACCCTTTAGAAACTTAAGCAAGTTGTGATTAGTTTTTAACACATAGCGTAAGGTAAATTAAGACTGTTGCCAAATACACTGCTGTTTTGATTTTGCTTTATGCAGAACATTAAGTAGATTTTATCTCCTACAAGTGTTTGCAAGTCTCTCTTGGTTACCAACTACTTCTCCCTGCTCTTTTTCTTATCTCCAAGTTGCTGTCAGTCACTCAGTCCAACCATGATTAGTCACTCCCTGAGTCTTATCTCTAGCACAGCTTTGTTTACCTGTTAGTGAAAAGTTTTACGCCTTAGAGCTCTGTGCACTACAGATTATATATCTCCTGTAGTCATGTCACTGTAATAAGAATAGCTAGAGCTGATATGTCAATTACTGCTATAGACCTACTCACTGCCTAACCGGGAAAAGTGAGTCGAAAGCTGCCTGTAGCTCTTTTGAACAGTATGGGGGAAAACCTCATTAAGTTTTAAGAATTCACACACCCTTTGCAGGGTCCTGACCAGACTATCATCCACTTGGTCCATTCAAAGAGACATAGGACTTGTCAATTCAACTTGGATGAAGAACTTCAGGAATTGGGACATGCATGGCTCGCTGCTCTGTCAAAAACATTTTATTTTCTGTGGGCAAAAAGAAACTATTAAAAAGAAAAGCATAGGATACTATGTTGAAAAAATATGTTATTATAAGTTTTCTATTTTAATTACAATAATGTTTATTGCTGTATTGTGGACAATTATTGACTCACCCTCATTCATGTAACCCCACAAAGACTACAGGATTACACTGCTGTTTTACAGCTTTCTACAACCTCTCAGTTGTACATTGCTGTAATAGGGCATCCATACATTTTATATACCTTAGATTTCCTAATATCATACATATGCACAATTAGGAACTAAAAAAAATCTGTGACTTCTTAATCTAGTTTCTATGTCACTGGAGTTCTCTAAACACATTACTTCTGTAAATATTTCCCTATAACACAGTAACATACAGAAAAGCATTTTGGGGTACTAGAGTTCAAAAGTACAAAGCCAGATTAATTTCATGCTCCATTAAAGCCAGTTTCAGGCCTCCATGTTCTGTTCAGGCTGTGAGTGGTTCTACAGCAATGACTGACATTTCAGCTCTGCTATTCTTAGCTGAGCTTGCTAGAGAGATACTGCTGATGGAGGGGTTCCAGCAGCAGGGCAAAAGACTGCAGAGCTCTATAGGGTTCAAGTTTGTCAGTAAGTAAAATAAACAAGTTTTGTCCTGTTGATAAGACAATGTAGGAGTGAGGTTACAATCCCAGGCAGGGCTGCGAGAGCAGAGATAGGTGGTTGGTAACCTAGGGACATTTCTGTAAACAAGCAGGAAATAAGAACTACTCTAACTCTACACTGAAGCAAAACTGGAATGGCAATGTATTTGGTAATAAACTTTATTTACCTTTGGATACATGTTTAAAGCTAATTACTGTGATGGGAATACCATTTTAACTGGCTTTCAATAACCCAAAACACATCAAATACAAAAAAAATAAAAAATAATAATAATAATTCGACTATTTCAAACATTTACAAATTGAAGCGTTTAAACTTCTTCTTAAGAACTTGCATAAAGTCAGTACCTAACCTGGAAGTTCCTATGCACAGTCCTAGAGGACAACCAGCACTGTTGGGCAACATAACAGCTGCAGCCACATATGAAGTATATAGAATGCTATTGAAGACACCTGCTTATGATATTCATATTTATTAATGAAAGTTATTGAATAAAAGAAAAAAGAATATGATACCCATGGCAAATTTAATGATTCCAGCTGTTATTTTTATAATTCAGATTAGGAACTAAAAACAGTGACCTGATTAGTTGCTATGGGAACACATCTTTTTCTTTGCACAAATTTTCATAAATAAGCCCACTTGACTATAACCTTACAAATCACTTACATGGAGACATCCACAACTACTCTCCTCTGCATAAATAAAAGCATATATGAATCCATGCATTGTTCTCTGCAATCAGATTAGTTTACCTGGTAACAGTTTATATGACACCTTATATTACAGGGTATCATGCAGCTTTTCCAGACTCCTGAATGACAAACATATCTATTTATAGAACAATATTTCTATCTGTGACTTTGTCATTGAGGAATCTCAAAACCGCAGGCCACACATGGGCAGTGGTTAATGTTGTTACCTTGCAGCACTGAGATCCTAGGTTCATGTCCTACAAAAGACAACTTCTGCTTTAAGTTCATGCTCCAAAAACATACTGGTAGGTTAATCTAGAATTGAGATTGTGAACCCCAATGCAGACAGAGACCAATGTGAATAATGACAATCTCTGTACAGTACAGTGGAATATAACAATGCTATTTTAAAGAACAAAATAAAATAAATATAAGCCTTGTGGGAGGTGTAATGGTTGCCACATTGATTATCACTAGCTAAGGCTTGGCTACGACCCTCCATCGCATGTTCCATCTTGAATGACAGAAACAATAGTGCAGTAAACTGTGCTATTATTCCTGTCTCAACAACGGACACCACGGTGGAAATCTTGTTGACCACATCTTCCATTAGTCACATGTGCCGCGGATTAGCAGTGTCTGTGACATTGTATGTTGAGTGTGGTTTCAAGATACAATATTCCAAGAAAGACCACTGTATGCTGAGAATATTGGGAAACATGTATTGAAGTGATTTTGCGAGAACTGTGACACAATTTGTGGCAAAATACGAGAATTATGCTACATTATGATGTATTTTAGACAGTTTTTAGACACTTCTGTGCCACACCCATCAAAAGAGCATGATGTCGTGGAAAGGAGACATATCAACTATATATGTTGCTCAGCACACAAGGCAATTCTCATACAGCATATGTGCTGGGTATAATGGATATTTCTATCCAATCATGTCCATAACAAATATACACCCTCACAAAAAAGTCCAAAGATTATTACCTTTTTATTCTCCAACATTCATAGAAAATCTCTTATGGACAGACAAGCGACATCAATAAATGAACGTTTTCAGTCTCTTCTGGAACTTTATCAAATATGTTGCTCAAATTGCAGAGTAGTAGATCACATGGGAGCAATATAAGACCAGACGGCAAAAGTTTATATCGAATGACCGGCCGAGACTCAGTAGTCTGAAAGGTGCACACAGGTCCGGAAGACACCGAAAAAATTCATTTATTGAGGTCACTTGTCTGTCCATAAGAGATTTTCTATGAATGTTGGAGAATAAAAATTTAATAATCCTTGGAATTTTTTGTGCGGGTGTATATTTGTTGTGGAAAGGAGGCATGGCTTGACATGCGACACCATGCACCAAAAATGCGCTAAAATTAAGAGGCATAAACTAAGCCACCTAACAGAACATGTAAACTTAGAGGGACATGTATAAAACTCTCTAGGTGTAAGACTTTCTTTTTTATCCATAGCAACCAATCAGAGTTCCCATTTCTTTTTTTTAGAGCACTATACGGAATGAAAGGGGCACTCTGATTGATTGCTATAGGCAACAAAGAAAGTCTACATCCTATATAGTATTCATACTTGAGGCCCTATTATACTAGACGGTCTAAACATGTATACATTTACCCACACTATAATAAATGTAGAAATTTCAAAAGTGTAGAGTGACCAGCTTCACATCCGTGAAAAAAGTTACAATAAAGCATAAATGCATTGACAAAAAATATTAAAAAGCATAATATGCTGTTGGCAACTAATCATCCAATAAAGTGCTAGGTTCACAGAGATAAGAACTTGCTGATGCGATTCAGAGATATAACCTCCTTACTCTTTGCCTGATCTCCCTTTACCCGGAGCCGCTATTATATCATTTGCTAGTCACCGCTCAAAGGATTGCAACTCAACAGGTGCAAATAATGCATGTAAATTAAAAAGTAACAAGGAATAACAAATGGTAACTGAACCGTGAAGCTTGGTGGATCTATCACTTACAAACCAGATCTCCTAAGGGGTTATCATCATCATTATTAGGTCCCCATTTAGACATTATAGCACTTTTTATTTTATTATTGCATATGTCTGCTTAGTGTTACCATTTGTTATTCCTTGTTACTTTTGTATATAACTTTTTAAATAAGGTTTAAATCAAATATGTTATTTGTTGAGCTGTGATCATTTGGCCGGTGACCAGGAAATGATATAATAGTGGCTCCGGGGTAAAGGGAGATCAGACTATGAGTAAGGAGGTTATACCTCTGAAACGTGCCAGCATGTTCTTGTCTCGGTGAACTTTGCACTTTATCAGGTGATTAGTTGCCAACAGCATATTATGTTTATTGATATTTTTGTCCATAAATTTACATTTTATTGGAACTTTTTTTTCATGGATGTGAAGCTGGTCATTCTACAGTTTTGAAATTTCTGCATTTGCAAGTTGAAGTGGCTCCTTCTTGGGACCATGCCTTCTCCAGTGAACACTCACAAGAAGATGAGCTGGTAGTCATTATTTGTCTTGTTTGCTAAGATAAATGTGGCACTTTTTTAGACTGTGTAGTCTAAGTTTACACTGTTAAAGGGGTTGTCTCGCTACAAGGATTGCTTTTTATATTTAAGATCTTGCAAAAACAAGTCACTTTGCAATATATGTCCATTATATAACAGTGTCCTACCTCTTCCTAGATATCCCCTCTTGTATGGGCTGTATCAGCTCCTCAGGTCACTATAGCTACAGACCTGTTTGATCTATCCTGATAGGCTGCTAGCATTGGTTGCTATAGCTACTGCAGCCTAGTAGAAGCCAGTAATCACGCCCCTGAATTCAAAATGAAACCAAGAAAACAGGACTGAGGTAAGATGAATCAATGTAGTGAGACAACCCCTTTAAGTATTAGACAGTATTATTAAATGTGACCTATATACACCGTAAGTTGCAATTGATTCCTTGCTGATTTTGTAAATTTGCCCACTGACAAAGACATGAACAGTCTATAATTTTAAGGGTAGTTCAATTTTAACATTTAGAGATAGAATATCCAAAATAAAATCCAGAAAATCACATTGTATAACTTATATGTATGTATTTGCATTTTGCAGTGAGAAATAAGTATTTGATCCCTCTGGCAAACAAAAGTTAATACTTGGTGGCAAAACCCTTGTTGGCAAGCACAGCACTCAGACATTTTTTGTAGTGGATGATGAGGTTTGCACACATGTCAGGAGGACATTTTGGTCTACTCCTTTTTGCAAATTATCTCGAAATCATAAAGATTTTATCACTTTGGCAATTTGGAGCTTCAACTCCCTCCATAAATTTTCTCAGGGATTAAGGTCTGGAGACTGGCTATTCCACTGTATTTTTGAGCCACTCCTTTGTTGCCTTGGCTTTATATTTTGGGTCATTGTCTTGCTGGAAGACCAAACCATGACTCATTTTTAATGTCCTGGCAGAGGGAAGGAGGTTGTCACTCAGGATTTTACGGTACATGGTTCTATCCATTCTCCCATTGATACGGTGAAGTAGTCCTGTGCCCTTAGCAGGGAAACACCCGCAAAATATAATGTTTCCACCTCCATGCTTGACAGTGGAGACAGTGTCCTTTGGGTCATAGGCAGCATGTCTCTTCCTCCAAACACGATGAGTTGAGTTAATGCCAAAGAGCTCAATTTTTGTCTCATCTGACCACAGCACCTTCTCCCAAGCACTCACAGAATCATCCAGAATCACCCAATTGGCAGACTTCAGATGGGCCTGCACATGTGCCTTCTTGAGCAGGGGGACCTTGCGGGCACTGCAGGATTTTAAACCATTACCGTGTAAGGTGTTACTGATGGTTTTCTTGGTGACCGTGGTCCCAGCTGCCTTGAGATCATTAACAAGATCCCTCCATGTAATTTTAGGCTGATCTCTCACCTTCCTCATGAAAAAGGATACCCCATGAGGTGAGATTTTTTATGGTGCCCCAGATCGATGTCGATTGACAGTTATTTTGTATTTCTCCCATTTTTTTACTATTGCACCAACAGTTGTCTCCTTCTCACCCAGCGTCTTACTTATGGTTTTGTAGTTCATTCCAGCTTTGTGAAGGTCTATGATCTTGTCCCTGACATCCTTAGATAGCTTTTTGGTCTTGCCTATATTGTAGAGGTTAGAGTCTGACTGATTAATTGAGTCTGTGAACAGGAGTCTTTTATGAAGTTGACTATTTAAGACAGTTGTCTTTAATGCAGGGAACAAGTTGATTAGGAGCGTCTAACTGGTCTGTAGGAGCCAGAACTCTTAATGGTTGGTAGGGGATCAAATACTTATTTCTCTCAGCAAAATGCAAATAAATATATATATATAATTTATACAATGGGATTTTCTGGATTTTATTTTCGATATTCTCTCTCTCAATGTTAAAATGAACCTACCCTTTAAATTATAAACTGTTCATGTCTTTGTCAGTGGGCAAACTTACAAAATAGCAAGGAATCAAATAATGATTTCCTTCCCTGTATACTCATGGGAACTGACAACCATTTACTTAAAACCTAACTTTTAATAAATATCCATAAGAATCCTCTAAACAAATTAACTCATCTAAACAAATGAAAAGATGCTGCACAAGCTCTTACTAGACAGAAAATTGGTTTTCCACCTTTTTCTTGACCAGTAATAAATGGAGTGAATAATAATGCAGTATGCTACAACATCACAGCTCTAGGCACACCACTCTAATAAGAGATATAAGATTCTCAGAGGTAGTGGCAACCTATGTTTATCATTACTCATCAGCTCTTCTGTTACTTTGATGTGGTGCCTTCCTTTTTGTTTCTTGAGCCATACATGTTTTATTGGAGTCTTTCAGGGTTTCTTCAGGGGTTCCATCCTACACTTAGGAATATCATTGCTGTCATCTCTAAAAAAACAAAGCTGGCCCCAGTGATCCCTGAGCAGGTTACTCACCCAGAAAAGAGCAACTCTGCAAAAACTGTAGCCTGATATACCCTAGAGTTTTCCCTATATTTATTTTGTATGCATAAATAGAGAAACCATATACGTTTTATTGGACTCTTTCAGGGTTTCTTCAGGGTTCCATCTTAGGCTATGTTCACACGGCTTAACTGCGGGACGTAATTACGCCCCGCAGTTGCGCCGTGTGGCCGGGGCGGGGCGGTAGCGGGGGAGGGAGCGGGAGGCCGGCACTTCGCCGGCACATAGACAATCATAGCTAGCGGCACGTATACGCCGCTAGAAAATGACATGTCAATTATCTCCCCCCTCGGCGTATTCGTCGAGCAGGGAGAGGAGACGTAATCCATAGTTCTCTATAAGGCTATGTTCACACGGCTTAAAAGGGGATGTATTTCGGTCCATAATTACGCGCCGAAGTGCGCAAATTATGGGCTGAAAACGGCCCATTCATTACGGTAATCCACAGTTCTCATAGAGAACTATGGATTACGTCTCCTCTCCCTGCTCGGCGAATACGCCGAGGGGGGAGATAATTGACATGTCATTTTCTAGTGGTGTATACGCGCCGCTATCAATGATTGTCTATGGGCCGGCGAAGTGCAGGCCCCCCGCTCCCTCCCCCGCTCCCGCCCCGGCCACACGGCGTAACTACGGGGCGTAATTACGTCCCGCAGTTAACCCGTGTGAACATAGCCTGAGAACTGTGGATTACCGTAATGAATGGGCCGTTTTCAGCCCGTAATTTGCGCACTTCGGCGCGTAATTACGGACCGAAATACGGCCCATTTTAAGCCGTGTGAACATAGCCTTTCGGTTAGGAATATCATTGCTATCATCCCTGAAAAGTAAAGCCTGCCCTAGTGATCCCTATTATCTTCCTGAGCAGGGTACCCGCCCCAAAAAGGGTGACTCCACAAAAACTGTAGCCATTTATACCCTAGAGTTTTCCCAATATTTATTTTGTATGCATAAACTGTGAAACCTCAAAGAGATGATATTCATACCCAAAATAAACACATTTTATTGGCCATAAACATTTCATCCTCTATACAAAGACTCCTCATTGGGATATACACATCTATACTCCTATGGCCACCTATATGAAAACTGTGTAGGTCTAATTAGGAGCCAAATGTTTGAAAACTGTCTCGGTCTAAAACTCCCTTTGTTGCCCATAGCAACCAATCAGAGCACCCCTTACATTTCATATAGTGCTCTGGAAAAATGAGAAGGGAACTCTGATAGATTGATACGGGCAACAAAGTGAGTTTTAGACCGAGTAGGTTTTCATACATGTGGCCCCTAATTTGGTTGTGATTGATGGTCTGAGACAGATAGTGTCCTGCTCAGCGATTTATCTGGTGAATTTTTAGGGTTATAAAATTGTCTTACTCCTATCCCATAATTAATTAAAGGGGTTGTCTCACTACACAAATTCACCTTGCCTCAGTCCTGTTTTCTTGGTTTCATTTTGAATTCAGGGGCATTTACTGGCTTCCACTAGGCTGCAGTAGAAGCCAGGTCTGTAGCTATAGCAACCAGTCTTGGCAGCCTATCATGAGAGAGTAAACAGGTCTGTAGCTATAGTGACCTGAGGAGCTGATGCAGCTCATACAAGAGGGGCTATCTGAGAATTGGTAGGACACTAGTAATGAACATATATTACAAAGTGACTTGTTTTTGCAAGATCTTTAACATAAAAAGCAATCCGTGTAGTGAGGCAACCTCTTTAATGCCCAATGATTGGTTAGACAGTAATAAAGAAACCTTGTCTTTTCATTTGTTTAGAGGAGTTTATTTGATTTTATGGATATTCATTTAAAGTTACGCTTTAAGAAAAAAATGTCAATTTCAGTGATTATAAATATTAAATATTGGTTGAGTATCAAAAAAAAAAAAAATCAGAATGTATCACTGTATTCAAATCTAAATATTTAGCAATTTAAATAAACATTGCAAACGAGTCAAAATTGTTCCATAAGCTTGTATGTGATGTGGAAGTCCTTAACTTGGTGTCAATGCTTCTCCAAAGATTCCTAACATTCACTGTGGAGCCATAAAGGGTTAATAGTCATGCCCAAGGCTATTTCTACCTGCAACATTATAACAACCTTTGTTTTCCTGCACCACAAAGTAAATATCAGCAAATGAATTGATTTTTTTCCGTCCTCCTTCCCCACTATAATGAGATGCACCTTGCAGCTGCTTTTATTTGTGATGAAGCCACAATTAGTTTAATATGTAGCAGATCCCGAATATTTAGTAAGAGAATTGAGCGAAGATAAAATGTTCCCACACAGTTCAGACACTTGGAACAAAGAAGAGATCCCATAGCAACGGTAAAATATGGAAGTGAGCAAGTAAATGAAGTGATAAAGTGGAGCTCGGCATTGCCAGTGCAGCAGTGGGTGAGACTGGTGCAGAATTAGCTGGCATCATCTGGAGATTATGGACTATGCAGCAGGCAGGGTGTACAATGAATGCACTTGTTATCACAGACAGCACTGGCTAATCTATTAGACTTTTTCTTGATTCCATGTAAGGCTTTCCTGTTTTAATTCAGCCTTCTAAACTGGAGCTGAGGATTGGCTAGGACTGAAATATCCATTGGGTGGCAGTAACAGTATCGTTTTTGTGACTTGCAGTTGCAGCAGGCTGGAGAATGCATTCAATCAAATGAGGAGATCTTATTGAAACACTGGATTCATTTATGCATTGCAGTTTCGCCCCCTTTTTTCTGTCTATCTCTGTCTCTCTATTACCTCCCTCCTTGTGTCCCTCTCTTCTCCCTACTTCCTCTCTTTCTGGATGCTGGCTGTTCATCAAGTTGCATGATTACATGGTGTTCATCTTTATTGGAGATTAGCATCATTCGGGAGCTCACAGACAACTGATTTTGATTCCTTCTACCTTCTTCTTTCTCCTCATTTTGGAGTGCTAGGACCCAGGAGACACCCTTTCCAGCAGCAGGAGTTCTTTCACATAGCAGTACAGTGCAAGGAAAACCCCATTGGATCTGTTATTGCAGGATACTTGAAAAATAAACATACACTCCTGCTTCTTTTTTTTCCCCTGGCTGCATCTTGAATATGGAGAAATCGTACATGTATAGTGGGGCTTTGCTTTGAAAGGCTGCAGGCACCAGGAAGGTATTTCTTATCCCTGTGGATAAGAGACTTGTGTGGTTCTTTTTATTTCCAGTTCTTTTGTATCCTTTTGATTCACACCTGGATTGGATCTTGTACACTGAACATAACTGGCTACTTTGAGAGCTGGAGCAAGCAAGGTCTGCTAGATGGAATTATCCTATATGGTGGGGAACTTGGCACTTGTGAATGGGGATCCTTTTGCTGCTTGCTAGCAGAAGAAAAATCCATCTATACATTTCTATCCACATATCAAGGGAATAAAAAGGTGGATCTGCTGACTAAGCATTGTGATGACCAGCTATCACCTTGCTGACTGATTCCAACAGCAGAAGATTTTGGAAGATTGTGCTGGGTAAGGTGATTTTTTTTTTCTTTACAGAGAGCATGCAGTGGTCTAACTACTAAAACTTGGGTGCTGCTGAATGAGGGGACTCCCAGATTGCTGCTGCAGAGCATTTATGGATATTGGATATGAGTAGGAAATCTATAACTGCAGATAACATTTATAATGATGCTGTGTTATGCCATTAGGGCACCCTGCCTTGTTCTGCCATTTATCATGTGAGTCTGTATAATACAAAATTCATATCCATGTGAAGGGTTAATGCAGCATGCTTGACAAGCCACATAAATCAGATATTAGCTCAGATAAAAGCTTTTTCCACGATGTATATGATAGGAACAGTAGTGTCTGGTGCATTGATCACACAAGCTGCAGCAGCACCCTGCATGGCTACATATATATGTATAGAAATCCACTATCCTACTATAGCTCCTTCTTTGCCATTTTTTCTTTCCAGCAGGAGGTTAAATGGCATAAAGTGTATTGGTATGGATTGGTATGCAATTATTTCTGCAGATTCCGCAGGAGAATAATATAGCTGCAAGCTGTTGGAGGAAAAATAGAGCAGCACAATGCCTGGCTGGCAGACTCAGTTTCAAGCACAATCTCTGGTCTGTCACAGTCACGACAGCATTGCTGTCAATTAAAACACATAGAACCCATCAAAAGGATTCCTATAAGATATGCAGCTAATATGGAGGTCAATGCATAGGAGATAGCTCTATCTATGATGCAGTGGAGAAATCTTGATACCTTGGGTGAAGCATGTTTTGAGTTTTGACTTCTCCTGCTAGACATAAAGAGAAAAAAAAGTTTGGACACAGTGACCCCTATAAAGAATTCCCAGAGAATGTACTTGGCAAATGAGGAGGAATGGCATTCATTTAGAAGAATCAAACCCCAAAAGTTCAGACTGGTGGGAACTCCAATCCTTGTTGCATCATATGATGTAATTCAGGAAAGGTTATAGTGCAGTTGACATGCACTAGGGAGAGGGTATCCCGTGTATAAACCAAGAATGCTAAGGAGCATAGACGACCTACAGAAAGGATTATATTAATAACTTGCTGTAACTTTGAATTCCCTCATCACCAGGAGACTAGAGACGTATTGACAGGAGAGTGGGAGTTACGAAGGATGAGAGAATATCTTGAGATGAGATTTTGCTGCAATTGTAAAATTGTCTGACATGCAGCTGGCACCAGCTCTCCCACAGTGTGTGTGTCTGTATGTATATACAGACACACACACACATCATATATATATATATATATATATATATAATTAATATTTTATATATATATATTATATATATATATATGGACAACCTATGCATTCCATGGGTCAGAGGATAGCTAATTAAATCTGCTAGGTTTGCACCCCACCATCTCCAGAATATAGCAAGTGTACCAACTAACAATGGTCCCATTGACAAGATCTGCCTGCAGTCTTTGTCAAGGTCAGTGTTGAGGCCAGGGCATTCATACAATGTTTGCTAACAATGAAGTGGGGTTAGGGGAGTTCTTAAAGGGATTTTGAATAGCAAAAACTGCATGGGACTAGAATCCAACTAGTTTTCTTGTGTGTTTCTCTGATCAATGCTGAATGAAGCCTCCAGCCAGTAGGCATGTGAGACAGACAAATCTCAGACAAAGTCTAACAAGTTTGGAGGAACGTCATAGAAGAACTATACAACCGTTACCATCAGCTGTTAATAGCTATCACACAAGGTGGTTTATTATGGGGACTTGTTTTGAGTTATTCATCACCGTGATAATGAGATAGGGTGACATTTTTCAGAGTCTGCGAAGGTTAAAGGTGATGCAAATAGCACAGAGCATATTTCAAAATGACACCAATGAGAATCAGCTTGCTTAAAATGGCTCCTGATTGGAACAACTAATTTATGATATCTGCATTAATTAAACTTTTGAATAGTAAAATAATTGCTAGTTATATATTTTCTCTTCTTAGAAATATCATGTTTGTGTATGCAGAAATGCTGGCCACCTCTATTGTATATGGAAGCATAGAGCTATTAATCCACCGAAGAACAAGCTGGTCCATTGGTGAAATGCAGAGGCAGTATCTAAGTTGTTTAGCATCCTTTGCAGCATGGTATAATTATGCTGAGGCTGGGAAGATGGATGTGTTAGAAAAGTCATTTGTCTAATATTCCTTTGTAAGTGATAACCATACATGATTAATTTCATTTCTAAAATTTCAAAAATAGCAGCAAAGCAAGTTCTCAGAATATGTACACAATACCTTAAGTAGCCACTAGAATGTGATGTTATGTTACCAAAATCCAGCATGTGAAAACCAGAATTTTATTGTTCTGAGGACCTCTTAAAGAGATTGTTTCACTGCCAACCTCTAGTTCCAGAACATAGTCCAAAGCATGGCAGCCTATATCTAAGTGAGAGGATTGAGCTATACGCAAGTCTTCGTGCTGGCAAAAATGTAATCTGCACACAATACCAATGGAGAAGAGTTTACTTTACTGTTATGTTCTTTGTATTAACATGCCACAACTGTTGGCTTTAACCCTTTCAGTGGCTTACCATGCAGTAGATTGCTGTGGACAACAGTATGCCGCAAAGTCTATGCCACTAGTATAAAAGCAATGCACTGTATATGTATACGGTCAATCTAATCCACTGTTTTAGAGGAAACTAAAGGACAAATTACTGTTATTTCTGATTTTATGCATAGTATAGTGTGTGTAGCCTATAAATCTATTGATCCTTTTATGTCTCTATGTATGTATCTATTTATCCTTCCATCCACTTATCTATTGGCTCATCTTTCTGTCTTATAATTTCTGTATGACATGACTCTTCTTCATCTGCAATGTGTTGCTAGTAGTATATGACTGTAGGAGGCTTTCTAAATGCAACCATCCTTCAGGGGTCAGAATAGCGCTATGGCTGCAGCCCTATATTGGCTAGATTTAGAAGCCTGTAACCTACTG
Source organism: Phyllomedusa bahiana (assembly GCA_025379985.1). NCBI lineage: Eukaryota > Metazoa > Chordata > Amphibia > Anura > Hylidae > Phyllomedusa > Phyllomedusa bahiana. Next base: position 80,941 of record JAODAL010000658.1, read on the forward strand.
TTCATATTAGCATTTATATTTTCCAGTCTGTAATATTTGCATTCCTTAAGTAATGTAATATAAGCAACCTTGAATACACAAAGGAATGATAAACCAAGAGGTGGAGTGACATCACGAATGACATGAGATTGCATTTTCTAAACCAACACTATGTACAGTTCATTGTTTCAGTAATGGCCTGTAGCTAGGAGACTTATTTGCCTGAATTCAAGATGGCATTTCCATTCTTCTTCTCAGTTTTTACATAAAAAATGTTCCCTTGGATAATGTCTAATTATATTGGTTTTGAGAGTTTTAGAGGCTATTTTTCATTGTTACAAAAATATAATACATTTGGGGCACATAGGTCTTAATTTAACTATATCATATCAGAGGTTAATATACAATGTGGCATTGTTAATAACTGCTTTGAAAACCAATAAAATATATAACAAATATTTAGTATTTTTTGGCCATTCTCTTTGAAGATTTTAAAAAGTTCTCACAAGAAGCTTAATAATCATCTATAGAAAAGCAATATAGTTATCTTTGTCCAATGAGATGTATTTAAAAAGGCTAAGGGTGACATGTATGAACAGGGCCACATCAGTTTTCTGGTGTACTTTGAGCCAAAGAAACTGTCGTAGTCCTGTCTGACAGATGTATGAACAGTCGTACACCTAAACTTGGCAAAGTCTGCACTAGACACAACACTTTTGAATGTGCCAAAGTTTGGCACAAAACTGCCAAACAAATCTATACTATGGTTGAGACAAAACTTGGCGCATAATTATGTGCCAATGTTTGGCGAATAACACTCTTTATACATCGATTTAGAGCTGGTGTGTCAGCGCCAAGTTTCATACATGTCGTCCTAAGTGAATGTTTACCTATGGCCTACAATTTTATTCTTGGCTTTCAACATGGGTTCCAATTAGAATTTTACTGTACATTTGCAGTTTCTTTACTTTATGACCAGTGAAGGCCTTCTCTAGAACCCATTGACTGAAAAGTGATGACCTCTTTATGAGACTGTGTAATGAAAGTACATGATTTTGCACTTAGTTTATCCTTATAGAAGGTAAAGCCCAATTCAGAGGCGTTTGGAAGACCTGTTCTTGCTTGGAGGATTTTGAACCGGGCTGTATGCCACATTTCTTATTGACTCTGAATCCAGACTATAAAAATAATTACAAAGGCAGTTCTTTTAGTAATTTATTCTAATTCTTTATTTCAATATGGTTGCCACATTTAGCTGACTTATCCTAAAGTGTTATGATGAATGTTAATGATTTTCTTTTTCTACTAGAATCAATTTGTATTATTTTGGCTGAATCTTATGTTCTTCTCAGTGATGACCCCTAACAGTATAAAGTATAATGTTCCTCTCTTACCATCGTATTCAAGTAGTAAAAACACTTTTTTCTCACTTATCGTTTCCTGCCATCCAACCTTATACGCTGCATACGTACAAGAGAAATAGAAACTGGAAAGGAACAAATGGACACTCTCATAGGCCATTAATTTACAATATAAACTGACAAGTCTCTTGGTTGGATTAACTTCTTTCCACCAATTCATTTAGCTGTTGCATATTTATAACTGTTGCAGAGCACCATGGAAAGTGAATGACTGCTGTGTTAATTATGTTAAGCAAATATATTGATCATGTATTGTAAGGTATAATAAATTATTAAAAATGTTAGTAGTCACTTCAGAGCCTCTTGACCTGTATGTAAAATTCTTATCAATTACCGTAAATTATCTAATTTTCCCTATATCCCATTTATCTATTATTTTCATATCTCACAACTTTTGTTTAGAGTGTACCAGTTGTTTGGCCTACACATTTAATAGAATATATACTTATGGGCAACTTTTGTCGAAAAGCAGATGAATAAAAAGACATTTTGCAATGCACTTTAAAAAAAAAAAAAAAAAAAAAGATACTAATTTAAAAATAATATTTTATAAAATATAGATTTTTGTCCTACAGAAATTAGCTGTCTTAAAAACTATGTAAGAACCATATCCTGCTGCCTTGTGTGTGTTTCGGTTGTCCCTAACCCAATCCAATTGAACAGGAACAGAAATAGTACAAGAGGGAAGGCCATATTGCTTCTTATTGCAGACAGAAGGATCATTTCCATTTAGGGAAGGCATGTTACAACGGTGGGCTAGCCTCAAGTGAAGCTTACTATATCAATATGTTGCAGAAAAAGGGAGGAATAGCATAGTGAAATGTCAAAAATAACATGTTTTTATCTGTTTAGCATGTTAGCATCAAAATTATTTAGTAGTAAGGTGATTATATGCATACACTTGCACATGTTCATAATGAAACAGATGGCAGGTTTCATGTACAGCTGTACGCTAGTCTAACATGTTGAGACTTTATATATCAAAAAGATAAGATAAAAAGTCAATTGGCCTCATTTATAAAAACTGTCTAACAGTATGACTGTACACATCAGTTTAAGAAATGAAAGCTGAGCTCTGATTTGTTGCTAATAGCATCAGACAGTCATACTGTTAGACAGTTTTGATAAATAAGCTTGCTGTCTTCAGATTTACTAATTTGTCATCTAAGAACATTTTGAATCGTTTTAGATAGCATGACTGAAAAAATTATAATAATCATAATTATTTAATAATTATTACATTTCGTTAATTTGTTTACTATGGGCCACATGTATGAAACTGTTCAGGTCTAAAACTCACTATTTTGCCCATAGTAACCTATGGGCAAAAAAGTGAGTTTTAGACCTAAATAGGTTCATACATGTGGCCTTATGTTTTCATTTTACTGTTTGTCACTTGAGATTATCTTGGTCAAGCGCCCATATGAGATGATTTTCCTGAATTCTAGTCAGAATGTGTGGCCATTTACTGTTTTTCTCTACTGAAACCCTAGGTCCCCATCTGGAGAGGCTAACCAGTTTATGGCTTATTGGTTGACATTTGGATTGTTGCAGATGGAAGGCAGGAGCAAACTTTGGTCTTCCTAAACATGGATCTCTGACCCTTTCAGGTATCCTAGTGCCCAGAGGGGATGGAACTGGCATGTTGGGACCTTTCTACTTTAAGAGAGGAGTTAAGAGTGCATCCACTTTTTGTGTGTAGCACATACTGTATTTACTCAAATGAATGAGGTTGAGCCACAGTACCAGACGCAGCCTATGGACAAGGGTGTGATACTGCTGCTTGAAAAAGAAGGCCTGGGCTTTAACACACTAACTTGTAGGATTAGAAATTGTATCATTGCTTGCAGGATTTTTATAGCACAAGTTTCAGGCTTTGGTACCATTATATTTTACACTTTATTGGAGTATAACTGTATGGAGTATTGGAGTATAACTGTATACGGTGATTATTTGAGACCCTAACTAGTAATTATAGGCTTTGCTGTATAAATTTAGACAATATTTTACGGATAAGCAATGGAACCATAATTGAGTAATCTACTTGTAATTTGTCTAGTAATCAACAATCTATAAAAAGAAAAAAAATATTATTTTATACCTCTTTATTGTTCGTAAACTGTTTGCAACATTAGGCTGGTAATGGTAAGATAATGACCCGAAGGATTAGACTTTCGTATTGTCACTTCTCAACAACAACAACCTTTTACTTTAGGTCTTACTGCTTAATTATACAATGTATCCATTTATTAACTTGTAGTAGGTTTTATGACACAAAATCTTGATCATATGGTATGCACTAAAGACATACACTGGGAGGTATTTATTAAAGTCTAATCAGCAATGTTACCAAATGTAATAGTGAGGATAAGAACAGTACTCATAACCCGTAAATTTTATTAAATCTCATTTGTATTAACATGTGTTGAAGTTATGGATAATTTAGCAACTTTTAGTTAATAATGATTTAATGTTGTCTATCACAGAAATCCTTGTTGCAGTGTATAACATCTGAAGTTGGAGTATATAGAACTTGGGATGGACCCAGTACTGTGACAGCGGGTAGATTTTTCAGCCATATGTATACATTGCTCAATACATGGAGGTGAAGACACTCCGTGTGCAGCTTTTAACATTTTTGACAACAAAAGTAGCTATGTTTAATGGAATGCTGACAGACCCCATTAAAGTCAGAAAGTTCAATCACTGTCAGTTTTGATCAATTTTTTTCATAAATCCATGACATTGCTTCTGTTGTAACTGGATACCATGATACCAGTGTGAACAGAGCCTTATGTAATATCACATGAAATTTAAATCTCAACCAAAATCTCTGTATTCCACCATATGTTTTGCTCTGTCTTTCTTTCTTACTATATGCCTATCTATCTACAGAGGGGAAAACAAGTATTTGATACACTGGTGATTTTGTAAGTTTTCCCACCTACAAAGAATGGAGATGTTTGTAATTTTTATCACAGGTACACTTTAACTGTGAGAATCTTAACAAAAATTCTGAAAATCACATTGTATGATTTTTAAATAATTAAATAACATTTTATTGCATGAAATAAGTATTCTATAAAATAGAAAAATAGAACTTAGTATTTGCCAGACATTTCCTGCAGTTCATGATGAAATTTGCACACAAAGCATAAATTTTACCCACTTCTCCAAAACAGACTTCTTCAGATTTTTCAGTTTCTGGGGTTTTGCGGGGCTGCTTTGAGTTTCAGCTTCCTCCAAAATTTTCATTGGATTTCATACTGAAGACTGGCTCGGGCCCCTCCGGATCATTTAAAACTTTTTTACACAGCCAATCTTTATTCCCTGGCTGTGTGTTTCGGATCATTGTCCTTTGGGGGAAAACCACCACACCCATCTTCAATCCTCCATTTTGGGAAGGAGGCATGGCCAAAAAATCATCTCAACCTCCCCCCCTCAATAAGGCAGTTGTCCCCTTTCCCCTTTGCAAAAAGCACCCCCAAATAGATGTTTCCACCCCCATGCTTCATGATTTGGGCCGGTTTTCCTTGGGGGTTTACCACCCTCTTCTTCCTCCAAAAAAATGAGTGGAGTTAATACCAAAAAGTTTTTTTTGGGCTCATCTGACCACAAACCTTTCTCCAGCCTACTGGTCATCCGATAGTCTTTTCGATATTCAAACACCCCAAAACATTCCGGCTAACAGGGGGAAATTTTTGCCCTCAGGATTTAACTCATGATGGCGTAGTGCAGGGGCGTAACTAGCGAAGCCAGGGCCCCAAAGCAAACTTTTGGATGGGGCCCCCACCCTCCCCTCGCCAGCCTCCCACCACGAACTTCCCGCAGCTATTTGATAATGTAAATACAAGGGTAAAACCCCCATACCTCCCTCAACGCAACCAAAACAGATCCACTATACCAAACCAACATTACCAAAAACACTACACATAAGGAGGGATTATCCGCCAGAAATGACCACAAATGCTGAATGGGGCACTATTACGGCAGTTCCCAGGGCACGGGACAAATACCGGCCGTTTCCGACCAATATTTGCCGTTTTGGGGCGCCCCCCTGGGCGCGGGGATGGGGGGGGGGGGGGGGGGTTTTTTCCCCGCGAACGTAAACACCAAACCCCCCCCCCCCCCCCCCCATTGAGATTTCATTTTTTAAAAACATTTCCATTTTTTGCCCCGGACCCCCGGGCGCTAAACCCCCGACGGAAAACCCCGTGCAGGGGGACGCGCATGGTTTTTCCATAAGCACAATTTTAAAATTTTTCGGCCGGGTTTTTTTCGGGGGTCTAAAAAACCCGCAAACCGCTGAAAAGGGGGGGCCGAAAACCCGTGCCGGGAGACTCCCTTACTGATCATACACAAAACCAATATACCACCATATATGACCAATACCCGTAATACCATTTACAGGGGCTCTGCAACTGTAAAAACCACTAACAGGGCCAAAATTTAGTCACCATGTACACGGGCTCTCAGACGTATTTTACCCCATCATGCCCAATAGGGATAACCAGGTAAAAAGGGCTCTGCGACGTAATAACCCCAACAGTGACCATATAGTGGTAAACCAGGTAACGGGCCTCAACGTATATAACCCCAACATGACCATAAGTTAACCCATTGACACAGCCTGCAGACTTTATATAACCCCAAAGTACCATATGGGGGTAACCCCATGACACGGGCTCTCAGACGTATATTACCTTTCATAAATGACCAATAGGGGTAAAACACCAGTAAAGGGGGTCTGCAACAAATTTTCCCTCCAACATGACCAATAGTGGTTTAACCATGAAACAACCTGCAGATGTATATAACCCCCCACACGTGACCAATAGGGGAAAAACCCAGGTCCCCAGGGGGCTCTCGACTGTAATTTCCCCCCTTCATCCGGGGTGCACCTTCATGAAGACTTCCCTGACCACTTTCCCTGGGGAATTTAAAAAAAAAAAAATTAAACCTGACTTTTCCGCACCTCCCCCCGGCTAATGGGCCATTTAGGCACAGGGTTTTGTAGCTATAGGGAACCAAAACAGGGGAACAGGGTTAGTGGGGAAGGGGCCCCTATAGGTAGGCGGGCAGGGGGTTTAAATAGCTATAGGGCCCCAAAAAATAGATAGGCACTTTAGGGGGGTGTAGGCAAGCTTTAGGGGCTATATGACAAAATAGGCAGGGTTTGGGGGGGTTCAGATAGGGAGGGCCCTTTGGGGGGCTTTTAATAGGCAGGCCCTTTGAGGGCTTTAAAAATAGGGACTTAGAGGGGCTTTTGATAGGCAGGGAAAAGGGGGGGTTCCCGATAGGGCCAAGTGGGGGCTTTTGATATGGGAGGTTTTGGGGGTTTAAAATGGCAGGCTTAGGTGTAAAAGGGCTTTAAAAGGCAGGCTTTTGGCGAAGGGGGGGTTTTTGATAGGCAGGGTTTTGCCCTTGGGGGGCTTTAGATAGGCAAAGGGTTTGGCTTGGGTAAATTTAAATAGGCAGGCTTAGGGTTTGGGGGCTTTAGATAGGCAGGGTTTGGGGGGCTTTTGATAGGCAAAAGGCCCTTTTGGGGGGGGTTCAGAAAAGGGCAGGCTTTTGGGGGGCTTTAGATAGGCAGACTTAGGGATTTCAGATAGGCAAAAGGGTTGGGGGGGTTTTTGATAGGCAGGCTTTTGGGGGGTTTAAATAGGCTCTTGGCGTAGGGGGGTTTAGATAGGGAGGGTTAGGCCCTAGGGGCTTTGATAGGGAGGCTTAGGCTTGGGGGGCTTTTGATAGGCAGGCTTTGGCTTTTGGGGCTTTAGATAGGGAAAGGCCCAAAGGGTTGGGGGGGGTTTAATAGGGGAGGGTTTTGGGTTTTGGGGGGTTAAATAGGGGAGGGAAAGGGCAGGGAAAAAAAAGAAAATTTCCCCTTTCTTACCCTCGGTCCCCCGCCCCCCCGAAGCGCCCCCGCTGCAGCCCCCCCCTCTGCAGCCCCCCCCCCCCCCGCTCACGCAGCAGAGCGGTGAAAATGACGTCCACCGCGCCCCCCCCCACGTGATCAAAAGAGCCGCAGGGAAAGTAGCAGACAATCGTCGCCCCCGTTTTACATCTCTGGCAGCGCTGCCCTAAACCCCCCGGCCAAAGGGGCCCGGGCCCCGTCAGAGGCAACATGCCCGGGGCCCTGCACTCCGCGCCCCCCCCGCATGAACTGTTATTTCATGCCGGGGGGTCCGGGAGGGGGCATTCCCGGAGGACAGACATGACACAGCTGCCCCGGGGGGGTCCCCTAAGCCACCGGCCCCGTTGCAGTTGCTTTATTTTCTACCCCGTATTTTACGCCCCTGCGAGCCAAGGGGTTGGTTTGAACATAATTTTATATATGTACCTTAATTATGGGGACACGGGAGTTCGGAGTGAGAGAATAAGTACCAACCATGCTCCCTCTTGTCCCCACCATTTTTCAGCCTTTGATCTCAAGGTGAGTCCAGCAGGTGCCCAGAAGCGCCCCCCCCTCCCCCACACACCCCCCCCCAATACACTCCCTCCCCTCAAAGTTCAAAAGTTATAATACCACCCTCCCCCCCAAATTAACCCCCCCACTAATTTACTGGACGTCCAGGCAGCCGGGCACAGGAAGACTGGAGGTGCTGGCGCCTCGAAAGTTTAAATTTTCCAGTGCTTTTTTACATTACACAAGGTTTTTTGGCGTACCCGCTGTGCGAAGAGTAAACCTGGGGGAATCCCCTTATCTTTCAGGCTGCCTTTTTCTCTGTTCTATCTTCTCCCTCACCCCTACTGCAGATCCTTCTTCATCTTGCAGACAGGGGACAGGAAGGAGGAGGGCGGGTCGTGGGCAAACAGTCAGTTTCGTCCGTCCCCTGCCCTTATTCAGAGTTCCCCCCTGCTGTGACCCCCCCTCTCACCCCCCCCCCGGAATGATTGGGAGAGATGGAGGTGATGACAACCAGCAGCATTTATACTCACACGGGGGCCAGGACACGCCGGCCGGGGGAAAGTGCTGCGGGGGGAGCAGATGAAGAACCCGCTGCCAGGGCCCAGATCTGAGTTCAGGGGCGCGCGGGGCCCCCAGTGGTGCGTGCCCCGTACAAAATTTCTTTTGCTCCCCCGGGAGTTCCCCCTGGCGAGTGGTTACGTAAAATTTAGACTGTGGTCCCAGCTCTATTCAGGTCATTGACTAGGTCTTTGCCTGTAGTTCTGGACTGATTCCTGACCTCTCTCAGAACCATTCTTACCCCACATGGCAAGATCTTGCATGGAGCCCCAGACCAAGGAAGAATGTGTTTCTTCCATTTTCTAATAAATGTACTAACAGTTGTTGCCTTCTCACCTAGCTGTTTGCCTATTGTATTGAAGCCCATCCGAACCTCGTGCAGGTCTATAATTTTGTCCTTGGTGTCCTTAGACAGCTCCTTGGTCTTGGTCAAGGTGGAGATGTTGGAGTGTGATTAAATGAGTGTGTGGACAGTTGTCTTTTATACAGGTAACAAGTTCAAACTGAAACAATTACTACAGGTAGTGAGTGCAGATTAGGAGGGCTTCTTAACGCCTTCCTGAGGGACGATCATGATAATATGGGCTATAAGTTTTTTTCTTCCTCGCCTTCTGAAAGCCATAACTTTTTTATTTTTCTACCTACATAGATGTATGAGGGCTTTTATTTAGCGGGGCAAGATGTACTTTCTAATGGTGTTATTCATTTTACCATAGAAACCAAAAAAAAATCCTAAGTTGGGCAAAATGTGAAAGAAAACGTACTTGCACCAGGTTTGTGGGTGTTTTGCTCTTGCACCATTAAATATTCGGTAAAATAGATGTGTTATCTGTATTCAACATGTTGATACTCATCTGGAAATACCAAATATGTACAGTTTCCTTTATGTTTTGGTACCGTAACAAAATTCCAAACATTTTCTATTTTTTAAATTTGCGTTGTGATGCCATTTTTTTGCTACCAATAACTTTTTTTCACCTACGGACGTAGCATTTTTTGCGGATTGAAGTGTAATTTTTATTGATAGCAGTTTGGAATCTTTGACATTTTTCTCTTTTTATTCCAATTTTAGGGGACGGAAATGACAAAAAAACCCCGAAATTTTTTGGGTGTTTGGGATTTTTTTTTTCAGCAAGGTTTTAAAGCATAGGGGATCATTTATTTTTATATTTTAATGATCAGACTTTTCAAACGTTAAATATATTTTTTTTCAACATTTTTTTTTTTTTGTGTTTATAGAATGGGATAGTTTTTAATTTTTTTATTTTAAATTATTTAAAAATCATCCAATGTGATTTTCTGGATTTTTTTAATTTCTGTCTTTTGCAGTTGAATTGTACCTATGATAAAAATTATAAACCTCTCCATTCTTTGTGGGTGGGAAAACCTTGAAAATCGGCAATGTATCAAATATTTATTTTCCCCACTATATCTATCTATCTATCTATCTACTATCTATCTATCTATCTATCTATCTATCTATCTATCTGTCTGTCTGAAAATAGAAAATAGAAATAAATGCAGCACTTGAATCAAAAGAAAACAGATGTAGGTGTCAACTGCCCAAAGATACAAAATCCAGGGCAAAAATCTAAATCTAAGAAACTTTATTCTATATAAATCTATTTATTTATATATCCCACATCTATCTATGTATTTTTTTTTATCTATTTACACATAAATCTGTCACATCAATACATGTGCAACTTTAAAGACTTGCAATAGCTTGAACCTTACAATGTTTTCTATATTTACTATGTATACACTTTTTATCTGTAAAACTCAACACTTTGCAGCTGTACAACACATAGTAACAGAGTTAAATCAATACAATCACAAAATCAGTTACAGCAGTAATTTAGATTATCCCTCATACACTGATAAGCGGTGGAAAAATAGGGAGTGAGCAGCTAGAATGGAGAAGCTTCTTGACCATACAAGAATAGCACATATATACATTTTATATAAGATTTAAGTAAATGGAAAAAAACAAAAAAAATAATGTATGAAATAGGAAAAAAATCGCAGAAATTTTAATATTTTTTATGTAATAATTGTCTTAGTTGTACCCTTTGCACAGTATCGCTTATTGAGAAATTCTCTTTAATTTATAGTATCTTTTCATAATATACTTATTAAACCTATCAAGCTATCATGACCTATCATGTTTTATTTCTGCACAGTACATAGTATTTTAAATGTTATATTATCAAACACCAGGGTTCTGAAGGGTAATATTTTTAAAAGATGAGGAAATCTATACCCAAGTGCCGGGAAAAATAACCTTTTTTTATTATGTTTTAGTTATGGGAGTCATAAAAATAGACGACACCTGCATTATAATGTATATACAGTAGGTGACTATATTAATGCTCTTCACAGTATGACCCATATGATTCAGTGGAAAGTATTTATGAAAAATAATTTCTGCCACGGCAATGGTGAACTTCAAAATCATATTACCAATTACACACTGGAATTTTATGTATGAGGAAAATTTAGAATATTTTTTTTAAACCCCTTGACCCACAATTCAGTTTTTTCTTAAAAGGGGGGATACAGAGGAGCCCAAGGGCCGGGTTTTAAACCGACAAAATTACAAAAACCCAAAAGGGGTGTGAATCCTTTAGCTTTCAACGGCTCCATCTGAGGATATTTGTTGTTATATACAAATTGAAAAAACTGAGCTCCCCTTATTTCATTCACTCAATAAAAGGGGAAAATTTCATAACATTTTTTTAAATTGAATTTTAAAATAAATTACTATAAATCTGCAAATCTGCAAATACATTCTAACATACTGATAAAAATTTTTTTTTTCCCCACACCCTTTTTTAAAGACAAACTATGGCCTCAGGGTAAAAAACCCTGCCCTAGGCTAAGCTTTCTTTTTTTGCCCAAAGCAACCAATCAGGGGCTCCCTTTCTTTTCATATAGAGCTCTAAAAAAATTTAAAAGAGGACTCTGATTGGTTTTTCGGCCAACAAAGAAAGTCTTAGAAAAAAGACATTTTTCCATGCATGTCCCCCATAATGAATATTGCATAATTTCCTTTACCAACTTCTAAAGAGGTTTACTACTTATTTAAGAAAAATCTTAAAACATTCTATTTGCTAAAAAATAAAAATGCCTCTTCTGTCTTTGCCGTTATAGCAGTGCTAGAGCTCTAGTGTCTCCTGCCCATCCCCAGTAAAGACCTCCTTTTCAAAATTCATTGACCATAAGCCAAAGACCCAAACCCTTTTGGCCCAGCAGAAATGACCCGCCCATGCTTGCCCCATAGTCCCATAACCCTGATGACTCATAGCCACATGAACAGTGATTGGCTTATAGTCTCACCAGTCATGAAAGAAATGTTATTGCTGAGGGATTGACGTCATTAGTGACGAGAGAGGCAAGTAATGCTTGATTTATTTTTTTCCCGGGTGGGAAATTGGGGAATTTTTAAAAAAATAAAAAAAAACCCCTTTTAAAAAGGTGACTTTTTTAACCAAAAGACAACATATAGCCGTGCTAGGTGCATGGACTTTTTGGGGATTTTTGTATTGTTTTGGATCTGTATTTTTTAAGTCAAGTCCTTAGCATCCGAAATGTTGACACAGAGAAGGATCCTATGAAACTCTGCTCCACATGTTACCACACAGGAAGAAAAAGCAAGGAATGTATAAATATATACAGTGAAGGAAATAATTATTTGATCCCTTGCTAAATTTTGGGTTAAAATTTTTTCAAATGACAAAGATATAAAAAGATATGAAAATCATGAATAAAATTTTTAAGAGTGGGTTAATTTAAAAATTTTGAAAAAAAAGAAAATCAAAAATAAAATCCAAAAATTTTTTTAAATTAAAAAAAATGTTTTTTAATTTTTGGGCTGAGAGAAATAATTATTTGATTCTCTATCAACCTTTAAAAGAGTTCTGTCTCCTACAACCATTTAAAGGGCTCCAAAATCAACTCATTATCTGTATTAAAGACAGCTGTTTTTAAATAGTCCCCCTTTATAAAAGAATCCTGTCCACAGACTCAATTAATCGGGTCTCTAACCTGAAACAAAAGGTCAAGACCAAAGAGCTTTTTCTAAGGATATCGGGGACAAGATCATAGCCCTCACAAGGCGGGAAAACCCCTACAAACCAAATTTAAGATACTGGGGTGAGAAGGAGACAACTTTGGGTGCAATAGAAAAAAATTTGGAAAAAAATAAAAAATACTGTAAAACGACTTTGATCGGGGGCACCACACAAAATATCACCTTTTGGGGTATCTTTGATCAGGGGAAGGGTAAAGATCAGCAAAAACTAAAACGAGGGAACTTGTTAAGACTTAAAACCCTGGACCAAGGGCACCCAAAAAAATACTTTAAAAACATTACGCCCCTTTAAAGTTTTTAAAAACCTCAGTCCCGCAAGTTCCCCCCGTTTTTATGAAAGGCCCCATTGCAGGGCCCCTCTGAAGTTTCCAAAAAACACCTGAATGATTCTTTTAGGGGATTTGGGGGAAGGGGCTGGGGGTCACAAGAGAACCCAAAAAATTTAAATTTAAATCGCTGTGTTTGGGGGGAAAGAAATGCTGCCTATGACCCAAAGAGCACCATCCCCACTTTTCAAACCAAAAGGGGGTGTTTTGGGGTTTTTTTTTCCCGCTAAAGCATGGGCTACTTTTCCCCGCATAAATGGGGGAATAATAGCCATGGACCATTTGAATTCTGAGTGCAACCTCCTTCCCTCCGCCAGGACATTAAAAATTTGGGGCCCTGTCGGGGTTTTTCCCGAAAGGCCCAAAGACCCTAAAATACCGCCAAGGCAACAAAGGATGGCTCAAAAAGAAGTACATTAAGGTTTAAGGGGTGGCCCCCAGGCATTTTCAGACCCCTTTAAACCCCAAAAAAAACTTATGGGTTTAAGCTCCGATTCCAAATACAGCCTTAAAATCTTAAAAAGATTTAAGATGTTATTCAAAGAGGATGGAAACCCAAAAATTTCCCCCTGACAGTGCGTAAACCTCAACATCAACTACAAAAAACCAAACTGGGCCCGAAGTCTTTCCAATAAGGTTTTTTATACCAAGTATTAGGTCTTGTTTGCCCAAAGGGGGCCAAAAAACTTAATTTTTTCAAAGTAAAATGCAAATAAATTTTTTAAAAAATTTTTAAAAATGTGAAATTTTTTTTGGGTTTTTTTTTGGAAAATTCCCATCGCTCCAAAGTTAAAATTAAAACCCACCTTAAAAATTTTTAACCGTCATGTATTTTTCAGTGGGCAAACTTACACAATCAGCAAGAGATCAAATACTTATTTCCTTCACTGTAGGTGCTACTGAATTCAGGATGATGTCTGGGAAGTAGAAAAGTTCCCTTTTTTTAGGGCAGTGCATTGCAATACCGAACAGGTGTGCTTTTCCTGTAGATCTTGTGTTACCCTGTAACATAATATGAAACCATAAAAGATAAAAACATGCAGGGGGGTCCTTTACTATCGAAGAATGTGGGCACCCAAGGGCTTCAAACTTTCACTTCTGTGCTGGTTTTTGATTTTTTGTTTTCTAAGTCAAATTAAAAGGCAATTTTTTTCATACCTATTCCCCAGGTGTGAATACCAATTAATTTAGACAATGTGGACTAGAATAACAAAAGCACATAGTTAAATAGACAGCACATTTTTTTCTTTATGTATTTCAATATCTAAGTATTTGTCTCTCTATCTATCTATAGTTACACTATGTAAAATTTCATAAATTAAGGATTTATTTATACAGAATCTTAAAAGGGATAGTCCATGTCTTAGCAAAAATAATGTTACGTTCCTGGGGCCAAACAATAGAAACAACCAAAGCCTATACTTACCTTACCCTGGTCCTCGGTTCTAGCACTGCATCTTTCCAGTCTTCAGTTTAGAGTCTGCTACTTCCAAATGGACATTACTGCTACAGCCGCTGATTGGCTTCAGCAGTCACAAGCCTCTATTTATATCACTGTTTGCAGCTGTCCACTTCTGAACAGTAGCGAAATAAATAAAAAAAAAAGTAAAAATTGTGGACCCGGCACTCATTATAATGATACCTCTTTGAGGCAATATATGGTGCTTATAAAATGGTTGTTTATTCTTAAAAATAATTACAATAAAAGAGTGTAAACCTTTCACACCTTTGATAAGTTAAATATCTCAATGTGTTTCTCTCCTGGGACCAGCTCTACACCAGGAGATGTGTTTGAAGAAACAAAAAGGGAAAACCGTACACTTAAGTCTATAGCTGAAGTCTCATTGGCTCAGTTCATCTAATCAAATGATGAGTGACAAAGGACCATTAGTTTCTATGAGTTTCCATCTAACCAATCAGAAACAAGGCGGTAAGTTGAATATTCACAGCTTAGAATGAAGCTATAACATGATTGGCTGAAAATGAGAGGTTGGATCTCTCTCGTCCAATGGAAGGATGAGTTACTGTACGCTATGAGAAATGATTCCTCCAGTCAAGAATTCAGCGACGAGCTTCATTATACTCTATGGGAGAAAAGACTTAGATATAATTGATTCACAAAAAAGCGTTACATTTGTTTTACCCAATCATAAATGGAGCTACTATAACTCCATTATAACCTATGAGAGCAGAAATAGCCAATCATAAGACGGGCAATAAGCATCGTTATTCTCTATGAGGGAAGAGACTTTAATATATTTGGTACACAAAAAAGCAGTAAATTTGTTTTACCCAATCAGAAACAAAGCGACTATAACTTCATTATAGCCTATGGGAGCATAAATAACCAATCAGGAAACCTGGCTATAACTCCATTATAGCCTATGGGAGCAGAAATGACCAATCAGGAAACGTAATTGGTTATTTCTGCTCTTAAATCCTCTTAATACTTTTGCATTTTAATAAGGATATTGTCCAACACCTAGGTCACAAAAATGGCTACTAAAATAATAAGTTTTCTCCATTTTTCTACTATAGTGATCAATATACTGTATATATGTCTCAAAGAGAGAAACTGATACCAAAGGTTACTGTGAAAAACCACAGTATAATATATAATTATTTCAGTGGCTAAATAGGAAGCAATCTAAATACTTATTTAATCAATCTCATGTATGATTATAATCCCCACTCAAGTTACCAAATCCGCAGTCTATTTTGGAACAAGAGAGTATATTAAACCCATATTGTAAGACGGCAGATAGACAAATATCAATGGGCCAAAACAACATTTTATCACCCTTGATATCCCTTTACTACTCACCCTGCTAAAAAAACCCAGAAAACAGCGCCTCATAGAGTTACCCTATTTCAGATGTTGTTTGATCCCTAGTTATTTCCTCATCTTATAAAATACATAGCCAAAGACTTAGCACATTCCCCCAATTTCTCTTGGTTCTTCAGTTTGTTTTTTTCGAAGCATATAGAGGTAGTTACGAATGTGTTAATGTCATGCTTTCTCTCTCTGATAGGTCTAAGACACCCTGATAAGTCGGCAGGCATCTAATTTGGTGATGGTTAATTAAACAGACTTAAATAATCTAAACTTCACACTGAGACAATTCGGTGAGAAAACAAAGAGGCACAAACATTAGCCATGTTGAGTATGAATGATTTAGCAGCAACATGTTTTGTTGGTATACTGTACTATGTGTGTTTCTATTTTCTGCTTTCTTTGAAGCGTACATAAAAGTGAGCCTACCTTTGAAGACATAGGGAGGTAGTGACTGTGGTAATACCTTGCTGACTTGTGAATAGAGGCCTGACAGGTATTCACAAGACAGGAAGGTATTATCACATTTTTTTATTTATTAATTTCAAAGAAATGTACACATCCAAATACAACAGTATCTAAATACATTTACAGTATGTACTGTTATAGCATAAGACTCAATCCATCCTTAAGGGTCTAGGCAGAAACAAAATATATAGTGCCAATGTTTTTTTTTTTTTTTTTTAATCTGTTTTTATTAAACTAGTCAAAATAAACAAAACAAAAAGGAACCAGGAAGTACATTAACAGAGATTCTTCATGCATTTTTGCCCTTGTAAAACCCTTTAAGCAAATTGAAAGGATAAGACTGAGTCAAGCTTAATCCTGAAAAAGGTTTATAATTTGATCTATGATGGCTTGTGGAAAATGAAGAAAAAAAATGTATGAAAACAATAGTAAAGTAATGATGTGTATGGAAGAGGAACTTCCCAATGTATCTTAGAAAAAAAAAATATGTTATGAATAACAAGTAGAGATGGGTGAATTTCCCGAAATTCGTTTCGTTCACTTCGCCGAATTTCTCGGCAAAAAATAACTTCGTTCCGAATTACTTCGGCACGAATCACTTTTAAAAAACAGCTATTCCAGGGTGCACAGAGTCTGCAGGGGGGCTGTAGAACATTTGTGCCCCTGTTTAAATAAGCGAGGGAGCTTTGGTTTTTTTTTTTTATACAATGTTTTGTTTTGTATGACCCGCACATGACTGCCGGGCCCCCCTTAGAATCGTTCCAATAAAAAATTTTCCCCGGGCCCCCTTAAGGGGCAAAAAATGCCCCAAAAAAACCCGAAGCGGGGGAAAGTTGCCCTTTAAAAAAGGCATGCCAAGAAAAGCTGGAAAAAAAACAAGCTGAGAGCCCCCGGTGGGGAACATTAGTGACAAAAGTGTGGGGGGGTGACGGCGCTAGCCACGGCAGGGGGGTCAAAACAGTGGCACAATGACATTCTGGAGGTGGGAAAAAAAGGGGAATTTGGTCACAGAGTGGGGACAGTGAAAACGTGTGGGAAAGGGACGGCAGAAACCAAAAAGCGCACATGAGGCAGACAGTCACAAAACACATTCTGGGGGGTGCAAAAAAACAGGGAAATAGGCCCAACAGAGTGGGGGCAAAAGACACAGTGTGTAAGGGGACCGGGCAGCAGCCCCAGAGCAGCAGAGGGGCCCCAGTGCAAAGACACAGTTTTGTAGGTCCCGGCAAGGGAGCAGCTGAGGTCAGGGAAATGGGAAAAATGAATTTTGGAGGTGGGAAAAAAACAGGAGTAGGCCCCAGAGTGGGACAATGACACAGTTGTAGGTCACAGCAGCAGCCACAGCAACGCAAGGTCGACAGTGGCACAAATTGACAGGGGGTTTGGGGGTGGCAATAAACCAAATCCCCGGGAAAGATGGTTGTTGGAGGAAAGGGGGAAAAGTCAGCAATTGTTTTAAACATCAGGCGGTGGTGGGATCAAATAGTTTGGGTTTAGGGAGGTAGTTTGAAACCCCCGAACTCTTTCTCAAAAGTTTTGGGGGAGGCGTCATGGCTGATGTAGTTTTGACCCTAGGATTGGGGGTGGGAAATCCTGGCCCATCCAGCCTTTTTTCATTTTTTGACAAAGGTCAGGCGTTTTCCCCATTTCCCGTGGAAAAAGTGGGTTCCCCCTTGGGGGTAAAAGATGGGCCCCCCCCAGCACTGAACACCCCACTCCCGATGCCCACTAATGGCCGGGCAGGACAGCTTTTCCAAGGGAAACTCGGCAAGTTGCGGGCCCCACATCCAGTTTTCTGCCCCCTAGTCCCCAAAGGACCTTTAAATGGGGTGGGGAGAGTGCGTCCAAAATAGGCCACCCCCCTGTTTTTTTTGGGTTTAGGGGGAAGGTCCAAAGGTTTTGCTGCTTGGGGTGCTGGCAATACCCTCCTCACAGGGGGGTGAAAGGGAAACCTGCTCTCAATGACTCCAGGGCTTAGGTTTACTGCCCGATGGAGTGGTAAATGCTCCTACCCCCCCCCCCTAACCCCAAACAGCCCGCGGCAGTTTGTAAGTGGGGCGCTGAGGAACCCCCCGGTCAAAAAAACCTGTTTAGGGAGGGACGAGGCCGCACCTAGGCAGCGGGCCCAAATGATTCCCGGGGGAAATTTTTTATAGTATTTGAGTTTGTCCTCCCCCTCAATAGCTGGGAAAAAAACCCCCTTTTTGGACCGGTAGTTTAAGGGCCAAAAGGGGGGGAAGCCCGGGAAATCATCCCCCTGCCGGTTTTGGGCTATTCGGCTGTCACTAGCCCAGGCCCAAAAAAACATGCGCGGGGGCCCTCTTCACAAATGGGCTCCGAGGGGCTCCCTGCCTCCATTTCCACCTTTTAAATTTCTGCCAAGGTGCTTGGGGGGCATCGCCTCGTCTTCCCCTCTCCCTCCACCTCTTCCCCGGGGTTTCTCCTTGCTCCCCCCAAAACCCCCTCTTGTCCACCCTTTTTGAAAATCCA
Source organism: Phyllomedusa bahiana (assembly GCA_025379985.1). Taxonomy (NCBI): domain Eukaryota; kingdom Metazoa; phylum Chordata; class Amphibia; order Anura; family Hylidae; genus Phyllomedusa; species Phyllomedusa bahiana. The sequence continues at coordinate 99,518 of JAODAL010000658.1, forward strand.
TCATTTTCCCCCAACAATGCTTCTGCTTTCCCAAAGTCCTCCCCCTCCTCCTCCCTTTCAGTCCCCACCAGACCCATGTGGGCCCCCCCAATGGTTTGGTCGCCCACCTCCAGTCCCCCTGCCCAGGCCCGATTTTTTTTTAGCATCTGTTTTTCCCGGGAAAATGAAGCATTTAAATGACGTTATTCACCCTTTTTAGTCCCCGGCACCCGACAAATTTAAAGTCGCCTCCCCCGAAAGGCCTCAATAAAAAGGCAGGTGTCACGCATGAGTTTCCACTGGTGACATCAAAATTCACAGGGGAAAATACTTCGTCCCCGCCTGGGTCCCTCAAAAAATTTTTTAAAGGGCCCTTTTTTCTGTTCGCCCGCGGTCCAACAAGTGCAGGCTGGAAATTTCCCAAAGGGTGGAAACATCGCAAATCAGGTGTGTTGGGGGAGGCCGTTTTGCCCCTGCCAAAACTCGGGAGGGTGTTTTTGGGTTTGTACAATTGGGTTTAAAAAGGGGATGCACATTTCCTGGCCATTTTCAGAAAGTTGAAAAATCGGTTTGGGAAAAATTCATGAAACCCTTTTCCCCACCAGGGTTGGGAAAACGTGCGGGCCCTGCAAGGGGGGCAGGACCACCCCCCCTCGGGGGGCGCGCGGGCACCATGGTTTTCCTCCCATTGTCCCCTTTACCCTGGTTTTTCCCATTTGCAGTTGGCCCCGGGGAAAACCCCACACGATTTCTTGCTGCAAAGGCGCGGAGCAGTTTCCTCCCCTTTTGGGAAATTTTGTTTCCGGCCGAGGCCAAACCGGTGGGAGAACCTTTTTGCGTGGACACCGGCTGGGGGGGGGGGGGGGGGGGGGGGGGGGGGGGGGGTTTCCAAGTGAAAAATGATGGAGCCCGTACTTGTGGAGGCGGGGAAAGGTGGTGGTGATGAAGGGGAGGAAAAGGCCCGGAAAATTTTGGGGCAAAAGGGGCAGCAGTTTTGGAAAAAACGTGGAGGAAAAAAGCCCCGGGGTCTCCTGTCCAAAATTTTTTGGTGTGCCTTTTGGGGTGGAAAACACATTCCAACCCAAAAAGGGCCCTAAAAGGGGCCCTGTACCCCGGCCCCCACCCGAAATTTCCCCCGCTCCAAGACGGCGGCCGCGTGGGGTGCACCTTTGGGGGAAAAACCCATAAAATTAAGATGGGCCCCCCCTTTCCCGCCCCAATAAAAAATTTAAAAAAGGGAAAATTTTTTGGTAACCCCCCCCCCTGTTTGGAAAAAGGGGAAAAAAAACGGCCCTTAACCCCCCCATCCCGGGTCGGCCCAAAAAAAAGCCCCAAAGTTTCTGCGGAAAGGTCCCCCCCCAAAATTTCCCCTTTGGAAAGGGGAAGGGAAATGCAAAACCCCAAAAAAACTTTGGGCAGGAGCAAAGGGTCAGTGCGCAAACCCTTTAGGAAAGGTTTGGAAAGGCCAAAAAATATTGTTTTCTAAAGGCCCCCAATCGCCTCGCCCCCGAAAAAGGAAAATGCCCCCGGGGGCCCATGGTTTAAAAAGCAGGGTGCAAGGTTCTGGAAAACCCGGGGGATGAAAGTCAAAAGAGAAACAAGCTTCCCCTTTCCCCGCAAAAGGGTTTTGGAAAAACCTTGGTCTGCAAGGCATGCGTAACCCCTTTGGGCGCTTTTCTGCTGCCTGATTGCTGCCGGCCCGGGGGGGTTTTGGAAAAAACCCCCACCAAACCCGAAAAACCCCCCCGTTTCCCCCCCAAAAGGGCCAACCCCAAAGGTGACGGGTGCAAAAAGTTTTTGGGGGGCATGGCCCCCCTTTGGGGGGCCAAGGGAGCTCCCTGGCCCAAGCTTCACTTTTCCCGGGTTAAAAAAAGATTTAAACTTTTAAAAACCCTTTTGGCTCCCCGGGGTGTTCTTAAGGGAAAAGAACTGGGCCCCCCCAACCCCCCAACCGCCGGGAAAACCCGGAAAAAAAAAAATTTTAAAAAGGCCCCCCCCCCAAAGGGCCCCCCCCCCGGCCCAATGAGTGAAAAAAAATAAAAACCCCCCCGGGCCCCCGCCCCCCCTCGCTGAGCCCCCGTGCCGGGTACTTTGTTTTGGGCCTGGGGAAGCGGGGGTTTTTTTTCCCCGTTGGCCGCTTGGCCCCCACCTCACACTGTTTCTATCCCCGGGTGAATCACGGCCACACAACCCACCCTTGGGTGGGTGTGCTGGGTGGGGCCCCCGCACAAGCTGCGCCCCTTCTCCCCGACGATTTTAGAAGCCCTTGCCTCACCCGGCTCCCAAAAATTCGGCGGTTACGTTATCATCTATTTGTGGGTTTCCCTCGTCACTGTGCCTCATCACCGGGCTTCGGGGATTCAGAAAGGGTGACCCCCCCCACAACATGACCCCCCCATGCCCACTTTTTAAATTAAAACTTTTGCCGCCCCACTGCAAAGAAACAGGGGAATTATTGGCCCCCCTTTTCTTCGTGCCCAAAAGCTGCTGACCCGCCCTCCCCCAAATTTTTCATCCTCCCCTATATAGTGGTGGGGGCCCCCGACCACATAGGAATCTTTTGGCTGGGGGGAAAAACCGGAAAGTACAGAGGCGGGTTGAGGGGCAGGTGAGGGCCCCCTGACCAGCTCCCGGGGATGCCCAACTAAGGGTTGTGTCTGCCTTTCCCACCGACTCTTTGGTGGGGTTGTCAATTCATCCCGGGGGGGAAGGGGAAACCATTGTCAACCCCAAAACAAAACCATGGGTTGCTGAAAAAAAAACCCCACCCGGCCCCTAGTGCCCCGGCGTTGTGGCCTCAACCCAAAGACCCCTGCGCCCCGTCCCCCTTTCCCGTGCGGGGACCTGGGGCCCGGAATGTTTGTGGGCCCTGCCCCCTCCCCAGGTGAAAAAGCCGGGCCCCCATCCTTTTGGGCATTAAAATGTTTGTTCTAAATGTAAAGACACTGTTTGAGAATATCTTATTTGAAAAAAAACAAACCCCGTAAAATTTGGGCGCCCAAATGAAAAACCCCCTAAGAAGTTTGGGTAACCCTTGGATAATTTAAAATTGGGGTCCACAAATGGGCAAAGGGAAAAATTGGTTGGAAAGTGCCGTTTTAAAAAATCCCGTGTAATTTTTTCTGAATTAAACAACACAAACAGGCTTAATTTAAACCTCGGATAAGAAAATTTTGGGGTACAGAATTTCTTTTGTGGCGGGGAAAAAAAAAAGTTTCCCTTTTTCTGAGTACAAAATGGGAAAAAAACGCTTAATTAACCCCCGGAGTAAATAGCGCAAAAAAATTAGCAGCCGAAATACTTTGCTTTGTAGCGTGTTACAAATTTCGTGTTTTCTATGTACACAAAAAAGAGAAAAAATTGTAATTAACCTTCGCTTGTGAATTATGCTACAGGAAAATTGTATTTTTTGGCGGGAAAAAAAAAAAGGGTTTTTTGGGGGTCCACAACCAGCAGAACAACGCCCCCAATTAACCCCTGGGTGTTAAAAGCGCCAAAAGAAATTTAAACAGCCCGGAAACTACTAGGTTTGTACGTTTTACAAATTTCGTGTTTTCTCGCTAAAAACAACAAGAGAAAAAATTTTTAATTTAACCTTCGCTTGTGAATTATGCTTTCAGGAAAAAATTTTTTTTTTTGGGGGGTGAAAAAGACGGGCATTTTTTGTCCCCCAAAGCACAAAAACAAAGCTTAATTAACCCCTTGGAGTTAATTGTGGGAAAAGAATTTTAGCCCGCCCCAAACTACCAAACTTTTTTTGCGTGTTTAAAAAATTGCGTGTTTTTTTAAAGCTCACAACAAGAGAAAAAAAATTTTAATTAAAACCCCGCTTTGAATTATGCTACAGGGAAAAATTAAAATTTTTTGGCCCCGGGGAAAAAAACGGTCTAATTTTTTTTCACCACAGCAAAAAAAAAACGCTTAATTAACCCCCGGATGAAAAATTCCAAAAAAAATTGAGCAGCCGGGGAAACCTTTAATAAAACTTTTTTTAAGGGGTTTTTTAAAAATTGCTTTTTTTTCTTTTCGCTACACAACAAGGGAAAAAAAAAATTTTAATTAACCCTTCCCCTTGGGGGAAATTTTGCTAAGGAAAAATTTTATTTTTTTGGGTGAAAAAGACGGTTTCTTTGGGGTCCAACAGGGACAGGAAACAACGCTTAATTAAAACCCCCGGTTTTAAATTGCGCCCAAAAAAAATTTGGGGAACCGTTAAAAATAATAGCTTTTGTAGCGTGTTTTTCAATTGGGGTGTTTTCTTTGCTAAAAAAAACAAGAGAAAAAAATTTTAAAATTAACCTTTGCTTTGAATTTTGCTACAGGAAAATTGTAAATTTTTTGGGGGGGGTGAAAAAGCGGGCTATTTTTTGTTTGTCCCCCAAACACAAAAACAACGCTTAATTAACCCCGGGTGTTAATTGAGCCAAAAAAAATTGACAGCCGGGAAAATAAAAGCTTTTTTTGGGTTACAAATTTCGGTTTTCCCACCTAACAACAAGAGAAAAAAAGTAATTAAACCTTCGCCCTTTTGAATTATTTCCTACAGGAAAATTGTATTTTTTGGCGGGGAAAAAAACGGTTTATTTTGGGGCACCAAAAGCACAAAAACAACGCTTAATTAAACCCCCTGGATTAAATTGGGGCAAAAAAATTGGGGGCCGCCGGAAAAATACTAAACCCTTGGAAGGGGTGTTCAATTGCGTGTTTTTACGCTACAAAACAAGAAAAAAAAATTTTAAAATTTAACCCTTTGCTTGTGAAAATTAAAAACCCACAGGAAAAAATTTTTTTTTTGTGGCGGGGAAAAAGACGGTTCTTTTGGGGTCACAACAGCAGCCCGAAAAACCCCTTTAAATTTAAACCCCTTGGGGGTGAAATTGCGCAAAAAAATTGAGCAACCGGAAACTATACTTTTTTAAACGTGTTACAATTGCGTTTTTTCTACGTACAAAACTAAGAGAAAAAATTTTTAATTTTAAACCCTTCCCCTTGTGAATTTTTTGCTACAGGGGAAAAATTTTATTTTTTGGCGTGGAAAAAAACGGTCTATTTTTGTCACCACCCGACAAAAAAAACGCCCAATTAACCCCCGGATGTTAAAATTGGGGCAAAAGAATTGAGCAGCCAAAAATTAAATTTTTAATGTGTTTAAAAAAGATTGGGGTTTTTTTCGTAACAACAAAAGGGAAAAAATTTTAATTAATTGCTTTTGAGAAAAAAAAGGAAAATTTAAAATTTTTTTGGGGGTGGAAAAAAGATCCAATTTTTTCCAAAAACCACAAAAACAAAAAAGGCTTTAAAATTAACCCCCCCGGGATAAAAATTGCCCCAAAAAAAGGTTTAAACACCCCAAATATAAATGGGGAAACGTTTAACCCCCTTTTGGGTTTTTCCCGGGGTCCAAAAGGGTTTGGAAATTCCTTCCTTGGAAGTAATCAGGAAAATTTTTTTTTCCTAAAAGAGGTTTTTTTGGAGTCCCAGCCGCAGAACCAATTTTAAAAAAAACCCTGGTTGAATTCCCCCAAAAAGAATTACCGGAAAAAACCCAAGTTTTTTGAAACCGTTCCCCTTTCAAATCGTTGTTTTTAAAAAAACACAAACAAGGGGGAAAAAAAGGGGAATTCCTTCTTCTGAAAAATTTTTTTTCAAAAATTTAGTGGGGAGAGGGCAAGAACCCCTTTATGGTTTTGGGGGGCTTGGAAATCACACAAAGCAAACAAGGCTTAAATTACCCGGGAAAATTTGGCAAAAAAAATTGACACCAAAATTAAACCTTTAAAAGCCTTTTAGGATTTTTTTTTCCAGGGTACCAAAAAAAAAGAAAAAAAATTATTTCCCTTTTTCCTTTTTTTGGGGTTTTTTTTCTCAGGAAAAAAAATTTAAATTTTTTCGGTAAAAAAAAAAAAGGCCCAAAAAATTTTTTCACCCCAGCCAAAAAAAAGCTTTTCCCGGATTTTTAAATTGCCAAAAAAGGGGGGAGCAGAAAAAAGAAATGGAAAAAAAATTTAAAAAACGTTTTTTTAAATTAAAAACCAGGAATTTTGGTTTTTGGAAACCCCCTTTTTCAATGGTTTTAGGGAGCAAAAAAAAAAAAAAAAAAAGAAATGAAAATGTGTGCAATGGAGACATAGCCTAAGACTTGCTGGGTAAACATTATGGGCCACATGTATGAAACCTGTCTATGTCTAAAACTCACTTTGTTGCCCATAGCAACCAATCAGAGCGTCCCCTCACATTTTGCCAGAGCACGTTATGAAATGAAAGGGGAGCTCTGATTGGTTGCTATGGGCAACAAAGTGAGTTTTCGGCCTAGTCAGTTTTCATACATATGGCCCTATGTGAAAACCCAGCAATTGGCATATAAATAGATCACTATGGAAAAAAGTGGCTGTTTGTGAGAAGATCTCATAATACCTAAAAGAGTGTTAGAGATAACCTTTATTACATATACATTTCCTAATATGGCATATATATTGTAATTTTTTTTTTTGCTTTTCTAATACTGTAATTAGACACACAACCAATTCAGAAGAATAAATGACTATGAAAAAACAGTGACCCATGCCATCCAGATTGTCTGTTTGTCAGAAGATTAACAGAGTACCTATTATAGGGGTTTATTTTCTTATGTGTAGATGCCCTAATAACAGTTATATAGAAAGAGTATTCCCTTTCCATTTTTGAGTTATGGTGTGAAATAATTTGTTACTTTTTAAATGTCACACTCACTTCTTGAAAGTAATGATTCTAATGGCAGAGACCCAGCTAGCAGTGAGTCTATATGGCAAAGGCTATTGAAAAATAGCATGCAAAATAGAGGGAAAAGAACGCATTCTGTTGTGCCATATATTTGTAGCTATCTGGAGACTTTAAGGAATATTGCCACTATAGACATTTATGGCATATGGATAGGACCCCTCACCCATCTTGAAAACAAGCTCTTAAACCTCTCCATGCAATAGTAACTCCAAGTACAGCCAAGCAGCATGCTTGGAGAGTCCCGACCACCTCTGTGATCAAAACAAAGAGGCTTTTCTTGAGATAGGTTTGGGTTCCAGAGGTGAGACCCGCACCTATCAGATAGTTATGACATAATATATATATATATATATATATATATATATATATATATATATAATATATATATATATATATATAATATTTATATATATATATATATATATATATATACACATATATTATATATATATTTATATACAAATATAATATATATATATATTTAATATATTATATATATATATTATATATACAAAATATATATTATATATATATATTACTATATATATATATATATATATTATATATATTATATTATTATATATATATATATACCATCAATATCTATCGTGATACAACTTCTTTGATCTCCAACCTTTGCAAAAGATATAAAGGTTTTGGTCTAAAACTCGCTTTTACCCCCCTAGTAGAAACCTATGGGCAAAGAATTGAGTTTTAGACCAAAAACGTTTCATACATGTGGCCCATAATTTGTGTTATTGGTGAATCAACATTTCTGTATGTATAGCTTTAAATGAATATAGTTTTATTTATAATCAGATATAAAAACTTCCAAGACTTTTCTCATGCTGCACCTGTTCTCAGAAATGTGACATCCTGGAAAATCAAATTAATTCCCAATATCCATAGTTTTAAGCATATCTTTTAGGGAGACTCATTTTCTGCTCAGTCTCGCTTAACGGTATCCCTTACACTCCATGCCCTCATGAATTTCACATTGGTACATACTGATACTTACTGGCTGACTATTTCATCCACCTTAATAGGAGCTACTGTACACTCTTGGTGCGGATCATTGGATGGACCCTTGTACAAATTAAGCATATTTTACCTTATGTCCTCTTGTTTAAGGCAATATTATCACCTCACCTAAAGGATCTTGGAGCATAAAACTGACCTAAACAACTTTATAAAAACACTTCATTCGTAACTTTGGCGACATGTATGAATTAATGTAGAATAGACTGTGCCAGAATGTATGAACCTGTTCTTCTGCAGTTCATACAAACAGGCACAGTTTAGTGCCAATACGACAACTCAGGCAAACCATCTTTAACTTGGTCTGGCTGTTCTAAGTGTTCTGCGCCAAAGTTTTGGCATCAAAGAATCATAAACGTGTCTACTTCTACTAATGTGATGCGACATGCTCCCAGAACGCCACAAATCTTTGGCGAGCTGAAAAGTGTGTTTGGCGCGGTACCGAGGCACTTATCACGCCAAAGTTTGGAGTACACCTGTTCATAAATCTATAGAACTGATCTACTACAGCTATTTTAGGCCAGAATTCTGGCGCAGCCCATGTTCATACATGTCACCCTTTGTTTCTATGACATAACAGCTTACTGCCTCTTCATTGTGTGCTGCTCATTTGCTAGATTTTCAACCACCACGGCATTGACTGGCTTTGCTCCATCATTATGAAGTAGCTTAAGGCTGGGTTTCCAGGGATGTTCATTATTATGCATAAGCAGCTCCTAACATTCCCCCCACAGCTATCTAACACTCAGGAGTGATGGAGAAGTGCACCAGTGCATGTTCAGAAGCCCTGGAGCATTTTTCCACATCATGGCTCAGGAGGTGCATCTTCTGCTACAGCAATAGCTCTACTGAATAAATGGCTCCTCCCCCCTCATGTATAGAGCACTACTCCTGGACTCAAGTGCATGCCCTGGTGCATTTCGTGCAACACCATTCAGGGAAGACACTGTCAGATACCCTTCACTATGTAATTATCTTCTCTGGGGCTTGGGCTTATATCTACATTGAAATGTAGCTCTCAAATCGGCTTTTACTGCCTCCCATATTTTAATATATAACATCAGCTCCAGAGATCAGCTGCATGACCTGGAGTAATACTTCCAAAACAGAGAATGCTGCTAATCCCTGTAATTGATTTAATGTATTAGTATTCAACAGTGATTGGTAACCTAGGCAAAGAGCGATACACAAAGAAGAGAACACCAATTTGAAATAGTCAAGGATATATATTTTCTAATGAAGTATATTTACAAAGTTATACAATAGAAGAAAAAAAAAAGCTGCCTCACCTCGCAGAAGTGCACAAGTCCAATGATATTTTCTAATTAAAAGAAATGCATTAAAATAGAACTTTGATCTGTACTTTAGTAAAAAATGATAAAAGCAGCAGGCTTTATTTTATATTATATAATAAAACAACATCTGAATTTACAGCAAACATCTTATGCAAACGTTACCAATAAGGTGTTTCAGACTATAGTGAGTGCTTATTGGTAGCTGCCATAAATAGTATACACTCTACTAGTAGCCACCTGTGGTCTTAACTCTGCCCTTGTATTTAGCAAAGAAAAGCACCATACAAATGAAACACAGTAAAAAATAAAATAAAAAAAAATCCACATATATAATTAGAAACTGCCTTATGGAAATTCATATTGGATCCTTGTGTTAGGAAACATCTTTCCAGGTGGTATGAACTGCAGTGTGGACCTGATGCTTAATTACCAATTATCTGTGTGGTATGCATTTGTTTATTTTAATTTTTTTTTACTTATTTTTATACTGTATTTTATTTGTATGGTGCTTTTCTATGCTAGTGACAAGGGTGCAGTTAAAACTGCAGGAGCCTATTAAAGAATTATGTATGTTATTAGTGGCAGCTATAAGAGGGAGTGTAGTCTTAAACCCATCAGCTGTGTACTATGCACAAGTTCTTTTCTGTGCCCTTGGATGTTCTTTTCAGGATATCATTTGAAATTGAGCTAGCTGCTGTTATCCTTTTTGAACTTAAGCACTGGTCAAAGTTCTATTTTCTTGTGGCATCTGCTATGCTGTTCATTTGGGCCAGCTTTATAGTCTTATTAGGAGACTTTGCAATACCCCTTTAAGTTTAGTTATCTTGCCATTGTGTCCTCTCTACATTGTAAACTGTTGCAGAATATTTTGTCGTCATATAAATAAATACTGTTATTATTAATATTATTGTTATTATTGTATAAGTTATGGTTTGTTGAGTAATAAGTCATAAGTGTTCCCTTCGATGGACGCTCATGCTCCAGAAGCAATAAAATCTATAGGTGGCATTAGTGAGACAGTTTTCTTATTTCTAGAAGATAATTCATTTGCAAATTTAAAAGGGTTTTCCTACCAGATAAAATTGACATGGAAATCTTGCAAATTGAAAAAAAAACTTTTTCATCTTCATCATTATTAAAAATTCTGTACCATTTTTGTTTTAGCTGCTACCTTAGTTATCCATAGTGTACAGCTCATCTCTACGGGATTAAAAAATGATGAGAGCTCCACAGTCCTGGCAGCACATGCTCAGACATCACCTCTGTTCTCAGACAGCTACTGTCAGTTTCTTCCCTGCTTAATCACACACTCACTGCTGAGTGAGTGTTCAACCCCAGGTGGTGTCATTTTACTCCTCTGTATTCTTTAGTAATTAGTCAAACAGTGCAGATAAATAAAAAAAGAAACCTCTAATCGAATTGGTGACAGGGATTAAGCTGCAAAATGACCCAGCAGTAGTGCTGCTACAGATTATCCCATTGCGCTTACATGTTCTTAAGGACCACTTACTTATATTTATGCTCAGTGCAGCTAAAACTGTGATACCTCAGTTGTTGAGATCGGCTGCGATACCCTCTATATCATCATGGCTTAATGAGCTATCATCCATTCAGCGTATGGAAGAGATCCGTGCTGACCACAACCAGTCTGCCGACAGGTATATAGCTACGTGGGCGAGTTGGGAGATTTTCTGTGGCTCTTCGGAGTATGTTAGGCTCACAGACACCTAAATATTCCGCTGTGCACTGGAGATTGGAGTTTCCGGAGGATCAAGGTGGCTAGTGTGCAGTCTCCGAGACAGATATCAATACTGCATGGAATCTTCCACACACCCCCATCTCAGGGCATACTTACATAACTGGCCCTCCTTCCTCTCCTAGGCCTGGCTATAGTTTCTTGTTCCAGTTTTTTGTGTTGGGTTATTGAGTATTTAGGGATTGGTTATCAAATATGCTTCCAATGCCTTTAGGGATACTAGGAAAATGAGTTATTGATTATACTTCCAGTACTATCTCTAGTTTTCCACGACCAGATATTGCCCTTCTTTCTTACTTTAGAATACTATGTTATGCATCTCCTCTTCTATTGTTCTTACTTAGTGTTGTTAAGAATACATGGTTCAGACATTGTTTTTATTGACTGTTTACCCATCCGGTATGTACGATCGTGTTTCACGATGCATACTGTCATTGGTAGTGCTACTGCAATGTTTTGTATCAGGTTTTGAATACTTAATAAATACTTAATAAACCTCAATCAGATATGTGCACTGAGAAAAAAAAAATCCACATGTTTGGTTGCAGGAATTTGAACCTAGGATACCAATACTGAAAAGCAGAATTGTTAACGACTCAGCTACATTATAGCTACTCACAGTGCTTGTATTTTAGATAGTTTGACTTTACATAAACAGACCTTTGCTCCACTAGAGACTCAGGAGTGAGTACATTTACTATGCAGTTCAAACAAAGTATATACACCCCCTTTTGAAGGCACTGGAAGCTGAAAAGAGATCAAGAGAACATGAAATGCCTTCCTGGTAAAACCTCTGTAAGGGAAACCTGTCAGATGGTTTATGCTACCTATCTGAGAACAGACTTTGATAGAATGGAGAGAAAGTTTATATTACTTGATGCTAAATTTCTTAGTAAAAAGCAGAAAAAGTCTTAAAAGTGAAACTGAAAGTACTGCTCTCTCTACTCGTATACAATGATTGACAGTTTGCTCTGTACACATACTGATACAAGGAAAGTTGTCAATCACTGTATGTGGGTGCGGTAAGCAGGAAATACACTGTCTCCTAAGTAGTCAGGTCAGGATTTACTCTTCCTGTTACTAAGAAATCCTGCTCTTAATCATATAAAGCTATAAATATATTATCCTTTTCTCAGATAGAGTAGCATAAACCACCTTATAGAACAGAACTTAAAGGGGTTGTATGGTTCTATGTTTAATTAATTGTTTACTATGTGTAACAGTATGCATATTAATGAAATGCCACTCTATAAAGACTAGTGTCATGTTTCCTTAAGGGAGGATTGCGGGCAGCTACACTATAGCAGTGACAGCCTCCTGACAATGCACATGCAGGATAATCAGCAGGTCAGCCTGTAGTTTGGGATAAGCAGAATGCCATCACTTAGGACCCGTTTACACGGCAATGGACAAATACCGCTCGGTTTGTCCGGTTTGTGTACCGTCTACACGGTCGCGAGGCAAACGGCTTTTCCCCGAGACGCGTGGAGCAAAGCCCTCCCCCTTCACATTCACTGGCACATATTCTGTCCAATAACCAGATGGAAGAATGTGCATGATGAACGTTTTTTGGGCGGCCCGCGGGCGGAAACACCACCAGGCGGAAAACCCGTGCAGTGGGGACTGCTACATGGGTTTTCCATAGGAGCCTGTTGTGCTCTTTTGCAGACGGTTTTTCAGATGGTCTGCAAAACCGCAAACCATCTGAAAAACCGGCCGCAAACCCATGCCGTGGGGACATACCCTTACTGCCATACACATAGTCATCACTTATAGTAATAAAAATAAAAGTATAAAACACAGCAAAACACATTATATCAACACAGTTTATATATATACACTATAACCCATTGTAAGAATGATTAATAGAAAAAAATTAATAAATTGGACAACCCTTTTAAAGGGGTTTTACCATGTGATATCACCTGCACTGGTTACTCAGAGCTAGCTGCGAGCCGACCATGCATGTGAATGAGGAGGGTGGACCTTGCAGCATTGCTCTTCATTCACAGGCACTGTTGGCTCACAACTAGTTCTTTTATATAATGGCTCATCTAATAATTATTAGGGCAATTTAGAAAACCAATTATGACAGCTTACATCGAATTAATGATAAATACCTACTGTACCTAATCAGAATTATAAAAGACTAGATTGTCATGGTAGACAGAGGCTTAACAAGGCATGCTTCTATATAAGTCTACATTTTCTATGAAAGTTGGCCTCCAAATAATGTTTGAAGAAGTTCAATTTACTTCTTGGACGTGACATGGATAGTGTCTGAATGGTTGTGTGAACGTCTGTAAACTACTTATTATAATTTTTAATATACACCTATTCCACATGGGTGCATACAGCAAAATAAGTAAATGCAGCAATTAATTATTTACTTTGTCCCCAGAGATAATAATTGCTTAAAAGGTCAGATTTGGTAAATGTTGATGAACAAACCCTACAGTTCTATGAAAAGTATTTTCTTTACTCTCTGATGTCTGCTACGTTTTGCACATTGGTCACAGTGAATGGTTTCCACTCTAATGTAATATAAATCAATGGAACACAACTACACATAATTTGATCTGGCAAATGTATTTAAAGTAAATGCCCAACTTTGAATACCATTTTGACTTTTTAAATATAAAATAAATCAACATTTTGTGCTGATGTCTTTTACAATATAATTATAATAAATGTGTTTTTCTGGAACTTGAATTGCAGTATCCTCTACAGAAACTAAATTAGATTAGGTTTAAATTTGGGGTTTATATTACATCTACACAGCTTCATGATTCTACTGAAACAAACATGTAGCTCTAGGAAAATTGTATTCAGTTTAGTAAACTGTGCCTATGGCACATGATGCTGTACAACAACTGTATGAAACTCACCTTAAGGGTTTATGGAATTAAAAACAGAACGGTTCAAAAGACCCCCAAAATTATTTGCACAGGGGAGGGGGTGGATCGGTTGCCATGGCAACCAGGAAGCATCATGCAGACTTCCTCAACTGCCATGCATGTACACCTGTTACAGGGTGTAATAGGTCATGAAAGTCCTATATGCAGCAGTAGTACTGCTGCATATTGGACAAAGCATTGTGTCCTCTAGTCGTCAAGTACTCTAGGGCGACTAAGTATTAAAGAAAAAAAAAGATAAAAAAATGTTAAAAAAGTTTAAATCAGCCCTTTGCCATTTTACAAATAAAAAAAATCTATCCTGTACGCTGTACACCAAAGAAGAACCAAAATTCCAAACGCAAAAATTGTTTGAGTTGGATGGAGAAGAAAAAGGAAAGCGGAATGACATTAAAGTAGAGAATGACTCCCTTGTGAGTCTCTGCATATCAGGGGTTATTTTGATTTTGGTCTGTCTCGTTGCCCTCAAAGGGTTGATTGTAACATTGATACTCTACAGATATAACGATTCATTAATAGCTCGCTTAACTGTTCAGGAGAAGGTACATTTATACAGTTCTAAAATTAAGGTAGGCCACTGGTGAAAATTAGTTCGACACCCCTGATCCTGTGGAAGAGAGAAAAACTCATTATTATTCTAATCCTATTGGTGCAGTCACTTGCTGACATCATTGAGTCCTTTTTAAACCCCTGAGGAAGCCATTGTATGTGGTGATACTTGTCTGGGGGGTGAGGGGATGGGGGTGATTGGACTAATGGCTTTGTTATTTTAATATAATTTCACTCTACTCCTGTGCGGCATTTGTATTGGTGTGTACTGCAGCTACAACACTAACTGAATTTAATATGAAAGATAATCTAATAATAGGAGCAGTTAGCTGAGATAGCAATGTAAAGTGGAATGGGTTTTTAGGGTGGTCTAAAATAAATGTTATATTTTGGGTATTTATAATTAATGAGTTATGTGAAAACAGATAAAAAATAGGCTATTGGTTTACCTTAGGGTAAAAATTGTAAATAATATAATTATTGCCTATCTTTCCTGTGGGCATTTTGTTTTTTTGGATTTCTATACATATGTAATTTTTACAGCAGAATCTGAAATGAATGATTCAATGTTTGCAAAATTACATCAGTTAATTTGCAAATCATAAATTGTTTTCCCTCAAAAATTGATTGACATTTCTAAGGCTTTTTTATTAAAAAAAAATACTTCTTCCAAATGTGAAAATTTTATGATAAAATGTTCATCTTAAAGTGGAATTATAAATGACCTTTCTTTGATAATTTGATTTTGTATTAAAGAAGCTGTCAGATCTTCGAACGCCTTTAGCTCATGTTATGAAAAGTTACCGGAAAATCATGAGTGTCTTAGGAATCTGTTATGGAGCTGGCACTCAGTTACATCTTTATTAGTGACATTACAAGTGGTCAGTAGAGAAAAATATTATATGCCTTCTTATAGTTGACACAAGATTCTGCAAGAGGTTTAATACTCTGCAGGGCAACTAAACCAGATAATAATTTGAATATTTTTCAAGACAGAAAACGTGAGGCTAATATAATTTAATATGATATGTTGTAAAATAACACATTGGAGTTTCGAAGTAGAATGAATAATGGAACAATATTAACTTCTGCAATAGAGGAATCACTTTAGGAAAATGAATCTATAGTAAAACCAGAAGTGTTTAACGTTAAGAGTAGACAATGGACCACTATAGGTTATGGTTCAAAGCATGCAGCCAGCTTCCAAACACTGGATCAAGGGGAGCTCAGCCAGATGAATGATTCCTTTTAAAAATCCATGTCTTTATTTATTTTCTTGTTAAAAAATATATATATCAATGCACGTGGGAAGTTGCATACATATGAAAAAAAAAATATTCCATCTGTTTAAAAGACTATAGGTTATAGGTTATTGGTATAAGTTAAGAATAAGGAATTTTGATGATAAATAATAAGCAAAAAAAATGGTTTAGGTATTTAAGAAAATTATGTAAATTAATTAAACAAATGAACAGGGCTGGAATGTATGCAATGATTAAAGGGTTTTTCCATCTCCCCATTTTGAATTAAACATAAAAGTATAATGGTGTGGCTTCAAGCAAAATAATAAATATACCTCTGAACTGACTGCCATTCCATAGATGCTGCTGCAAGTTTTCTCTCAAGGCTTCTCTTGTCTTCTGAATCCCCAAGGCCAGCTTGTGCACACTCCAGCCACTGATTGGCTGCAGCAGTGACAAAACATTGTCCGATGTCACCATTTGTTGACATCAGGCAATGTCACTAGACCTCTGCAGCCAATCAGCGTCATAAGCCAACAGAAGACCTGGGAAGAAGAGAGGGAACATCATCACTGGAACAGAAGTCAGTACAGAGGTGAGTATGTTCTTTTTTTCCCTTTTTCTTACAGCTGCAGCAGCATACTTTTAGATAAAAATATTCAGGTGGACAACCCTTATAACAAAGAGGAAGCTTTTCTTTGGGCTTTGTATTCACTAATAGTCTAAGTCATTATATGTATTGTAGGTATGGATGTTGTTTTATTGAAATTACCTATAATTAAATAACTAATGTTTAGCTTAGATGCTGTTTTACACAGACCCTTATCATTATAGTATCTTTTTAATTAAAATACGTATAAGTCAATAGCTTTTGAAAGCACACCCTTACATTATTCACTGGGCTGTCCTTTCATGTTTT
The DNA here is from genome assembly GCA_025379985.1 of Phyllomedusa bahiana. Classification (NCBI taxonomy): domain Eukaryota; kingdom Metazoa; phylum Chordata; class Amphibia; order Anura; family Hylidae; genus Phyllomedusa; species Phyllomedusa bahiana. The sequence goes on from JAODAL010000658.1 coordinate 115,969, forward strand.
TTTTTGAACTCATAAATGTCCCTCTTTTCTAGCCACTGTTTAGTATAGCACAATATAGATTTTTAGGGATTTCTTGCCCATCAAAATAAAAATGATGAAGAATGATCAAACTTAGATCTTCAAACAGTAAAAGACAAAGATGGACTGAGCAGTTAGGAGGTAGGTAAAAAAAAAATCTATGTGCAATACAGGTGTTCTAAAACACGATCTTGAGAGATGAAGTAAAACCTCTTAATTTATTTTTATATTATTATTTATTAATTTTATTATTATTATTATTATTATGTTATATTATTATTATTATTATTATTATTATTTTCTATTAAAAATATAGTAAAAAAAAAAAAAATAGTTTCCAGAGGTAACGAGCAATCTATACCATAAGAATTATCAAAAAACAACCCTACCCCCAAATTGGGATAAGGGTTATGGTTTGGATTGTTTACTGGGTCTTAGAGGTTAATTTACTGTTCTTCAGCGCCCCCCAGTCTGTTAATGCTCCCAGAGCATCATAACTTCTGATTACCATAGCATAGGGGTAACCCTTTTGTTTCACCAAGCCCCAATCTTACAATAACTGATGTTGGACAGGACTTTGTATCAGAAGTGTTTCTGCACTGAGACTGCCTCTAGACTGGGACCTCATTGAAATGGTAAGTTAACCCCTAAAAGCCATTAGAAAAACAAAAGGCTAACCTCTAATTTAAAGTTAGCGTTAGGGATAGGACAAAACCAAAACACAATTTTTATTCACAGGTTCGGTTGAAACAGTGGTGAATCAAGCAGTGACCTATTTGAGCAAGAGTAATTTCAACCTTCCATGCTTACTGAGACAGTAGTTGTGTGTTGCTTTTCTCAATTATTCATCTTCTGTACATTCATATTTCAGATAGAAAAAGTTTAATAAAAAAAAATTAGGAAACCTTTGTTTCATCTTTCAGGTTCTTGTTTTAGAATACCTATTTTGCTCGTAGATTTCTTTATCTAATTCCTTCTTCCTACTACTTACCTCCTTCCTACTACTCCATTAATGTTCTTTATTGTTTGAAGATTTAAGTTTCATCATTCCTCATAATTTTTATTTTGATGAGCAAGAGACCCAAAAAATTGCATATTGTGCTGTACTAAACAGTAGCGTGAAAAGAGGGATACCTATGAGTTTAATGAAAAACCCAGGGAAATTTCAATAATGTTAGGATGTGCTTTCAAAACTTATTGACTTATAAGTCTTTTCACTAGAAAGAGACCACAATTATAAGAGTTTGTGTTAAACAACATCTATTATATACATAAGCAATTAAATTATAGGTAATTACTACATAACAACAACCATACTTTCAAAATCATCAATGTGTTGTGTAACATTTGATCACTCAGCTTAGTTACACAGAACAATTCTTGTCATGTTATGTGATTCCGTTTCAATCTTATCCATGTTTTCCACATGTAACATCAACTTTGAATTTAATCCCTCTATTAAATGCCTATTTAAAGGGGTTGTTTTACAAAGACAGGCCCTTTTGTAATGAATTCATCCTAGTTCAGATAAACATTGTCGGACAGTTTTTTAAAACCTTTGCCATTTGGCTGTTATATGGGGAATACATGGCCAGAAGAAGTTCAGTATTGAATGGTTGGTATTTAGATGAATGAAATATGAAATACATGGATGGCCCAGGTCAGCTAAGGAAGAAATTATACTCCATATGTGTTTGCAGTGGCTGCGTTGCGGTATCCGACAGAAAACCTTTTTTCACGTTACCCTGATGAATACCTGCAACGTAGTAACTAACTTAGTGTGAACCCACCCATAGTTGACACAGTTCTCAGTTCGGCTCAGTAATCATAGAGTGGTGCACAGAAATTCCCTTGGACTCTGGGAAGGTATAAACTGTAAGAAGGTTAAGAAGTCTAGCAGCTGGTGAATATTGAAATTAATCTTCATGTGTTTTATTTCCATCAATTAAAAGAAGCTTCTTGTGAAGCAGTATCCATTACTTTTGGACGTGTTTCGAGCTGTGTCTAGGCTCCTACTCATAGCAAGGAATGATACACACTAAAACTGATGAAAACAAGCACCAATAAACATTTCCAGGGAGTATACTCCAGTAATATGAGAAACACAGTAACCAATTGCAACCCTGATTTCACAGTTTGAGTGTTTTAATGTTATGAACAGAGGTTGTGTTAGCACTCTAATGAACTACGTTCACCTTACATAGATAAATAGTTAGTATAGTTAAAATAAGACACAATAAGACACATGTTCATGAATTTCCAACAAGAACAGTATGAAGATATGAATGAATGGGAGGCATATGGTCAACTTTAGAACTTTGCTTTTTACTATTAATATAGATAAAGGTAAATAACCCATAAGACATGAACCAATTTTCCCTAAGAAGTAAACATTTCTCTCCTGATCCTGATTGGTGATCAGACTGCATCAACAAGTTGAGTAGTAATATTGTACCTTTTAATCGTTATAGCTGTGACCATGCTCTGAGACAACTATTCAACAATTTGACATCTCTTATGGTATATAAGGCTTGTAACCTTTAGAGACTGTGCTTTTTCTCTTCAAGGAGTTTCCTCTTGGGAGGGAGGTATTTACATAAATCAGTTCTTTACCATATTTTTTGTAGGGGCCATGTATATGCTTAAGTTAATCATATTCCCATTTGGAAATCTCTTTATAAGACTAAATACATTTAAATCTTTAAAACTTTCCTCATAGCTAAGATATTCCATATTTAGTTATTAATCTTTATAATTTTTCGAATTCCAAGGCTCTTTTCTATGAACCAGTGCATTGAACTAAACTGATTCCAAATGGGGCTGCACCAATGCTTTTTTGAGGGAAAATATTATGTCCCTGTGCTGTGAGTCCATGCCTTTTAATAAATTGCGGTGTTAAGGGTGGGTTCACACTAACTTAATCACTACGTCACAGGCATCCATAAGGGTAATGGGAAAAAAGTTACTGCTGCAGAAACCACAACACAGCCGTATCAACTTCATAGAGAATAACAGAGCAGACATAACCCTGTGTGGGTTATGCTTGCTTTATTTATTGGCAGCCTACACTTATCTTGCGAGACTCAATAGCGTAGTCTACTACGCTATGGAGTCCTGTAGGAAATGCGTATGCTGCCATAAAATAGAGCAAACATACGTCTTCTCTATTATCCTTAATGTAGCCGCTATGGCTGTGTCATGGTATCCACCGTGGTAACTTTTTTCATAATACCCTGACACATAGGGTGACATCTATTAATTTGCATGCGCCATTTTTTAAACTTGTCGCTGACACACCAGTTCTAACGAGATATAAAGGAGTGTATAATATGCAGCAAATATTTTTGCCACAAAACACTCAAAATTGTCACATAGAGTGTTATGCGCCAAACTTTGGATGACAGTTTAGCACCAAACTTTGGCGCATTGAAATTTCCCATCAGGCACATATTGCACTAAATTTTGCCATAAGCCTGTTAATACATCTATAGAACTGGCAACATTAGGCAAAAAAAAATGGAGAAGGCAAATTCATAGATGTCGCCCATAATGCTTCTTATAAAGGGCAGCAAATGTGTTACATGTACAGTTGAAACCAGTTTACATACACTATGTAAAAAGACACATATACATATTTTTCTCACTATCTGACATGAAATCAGAATAAACCTTTTCTGTTTTATGTCAGTTCTTTCAGGAGGAATGGGCCAAAATTCCTACCAACTATTGTGAGAAGCTTGTGAAAGGATATCCAAAATGTTTGACCCAAGTCAAACAGTTTAAGGGCAATGCTACCAGATACTGATGAAATTTATGTAAACTTTTGACTTTGCAGAAAGTAATAAAAATACCTTTAAAATATTCTCTCTCTCATTATTCTGCCATTTGGCAAATATAAATAATTTTGGTAATCCTAGTTGACCTAAAACAGGTAAGGTTAATTTTGATTTCTTGTCAGATAGTGAGAGTGAGAAAAACATGCATATGTGTCTTTTTATATAGTGTATGTAAACTTGTGGTTTCAACTGTAGTTCCTTCCTCTTACCCAGGTGTATAAACTGAGAAATGTAAAGTAAAAAAGGTCTACCTATAAAAAATAATTTGAAGCTATGTATGAAAAAAAAAAAGTACAGCTACTTTGCCCAAATAAGTTTTATTCAAAAGGGGTTAAATATAGAGGACACAGAGTCAGTCCAGAATAAAAGCATTTTCAAGTGAAAGTGCCTTGTGGTTGCTCTATACTTGTCCTCGTGATGATGACAAATTCTCCTGAAGTGTAATTACATTCAGAAACCATCCACACATCTATCACAGTAATGGAACTTAATTTTTTTCTTTTAATTCTACAAAAATGCAGAGTGTGTCAAGAGTGGTATTTTCAGTTTATCTATGAGTATGTAGGTTCTGAACCTGACTGCATCCTATTTATATTCCTAGTAAAAAGTGATTTTTTTTACTTGCTATTGCCAATGTAAAGTTCCAAAAGTCATTGTGTTCTTCTTGATTCTTAGTCAAAATTTCTAATCTACAAAACAGAATTGTTGTAGCTTATTTGTAGCTGATAACTTCAGTAGATGTTTATTCAGTAGATGATTATTCATTCACACACGTTTGCTGTAATCTACTGTCTATAAATGTTAGAGTGGCAGAAAGCCTTCCAGTACTATATAGCATGCATGCTGACATAGAGTGTGTGCATGCTATGCACTAGCTCAGTTTTTTTTTTAATTTGCTATTTTCTGTCCTTACTGAGATACAGTGGAGGTAAGCTTATAATCCTGCTCTTTCCAATAGATACCATGATAATTAGCTGGATTTTCATCGCTATGGAAACAATCCATTACTATTGGAACACCATATGAAAGAGTATCTTGGTCAGACACATGAAACCATTCTAAGCACTTCCTAACCTAGCCAATATTACAACTGTGCAAGATTATTTATCAGTGTGCAACCAACTTCCTTTTGGGCACACAATAATCAAATATCGAGTGTGCTCAAATGGATTATTACTCATTTTTATCAGGACGCTACAAAGTCAAACATGTAGGTATAAGGCATAGGTTGCACCTACAAAGCAGCAATAATGCAAACACGATTGGTTAGTAGTAAAAGATACTGTACAGGAAATAGTCTGTGACAACATTAGAATATTAAAGACTTAGATTTGCAGTGGTCATATAGCTCATTTTTGGAATAATGCTATGCACATACTGTAGGGACAAACATTGGGGCAGATCAATTTGTGTGTAAACTTTACTTTAAATGTTTTTGGTCATCTCATGTTAATGATCTCATGTTAAATTTGTTTTAAACAATTTTCATGCCTTGCTTGACAAGAAGATGTGGCCTTTCTGGAAATAAGATATGACTTGATGAAAAGGCATGGTTGTTATCAAATGCACCAACAACATAAAAAGGAATAATAAAGCAAAGCAACTCTCTGTTTTTGAGTCAAAAATAAAAATATAAAAAAGTAAAATGCAAAAGAAATGTGTTCCCAAAAACTTAGCACTGAATTTTGACCCCTTAAGGACCCTGGACGTGGGAGTACGTCCCAGGGTCCATAAGGGGCATTACAGGGGGTTCGTTCCGCCCTCCTCACTCCCCCGCCCTCACAGCCCCTGTCGCGGGTGAAGCCCCAAACCCCGGCCATTAGAGCTCGAACGGGCAGCGTCGCCTGCCCGCGCTGTTTAACCCGTCAGGCACAGCGGCAAAGATGGCCGCGGCGTCTGAAGGAATGACGATCGGTGCCGTGCACCGATCGTCTGGGTCATCGGCACCGTCGCAGCATAGCTGCAACGATCCAACCCCCGGACATGGCAGTGGGGGAGCCTTGGGAAGGCTCCTGTCACTTCCATGTCCTGGTTTGCCCCACTTCCGTCTGCAGACAGGAATTGGGGAAACCACCATCTTGGTACAGTCTAATGCATTGCCTATGCAATGCATTAGACTATATTGACAATCGCGCCACCTAGTGGTCAAGCACCATAGGTGGCCTCAATGTTAAAGTAAAAAAAATAAAATAAAGTTTTACAGTACAAAAAAAAGTATTAAAAGTTCAAATCACCCCCCTTTCCTCATTTTACAAATAAAAACAATAAATAATTTTTAAAAAATTACACATATTTGGTATCGACGCATCCGAAAAAGTCTGATCTATAAAAATATATCATTTATCCCGTGCGCTGAACACCATAGAAGAAAAAAAAATTCCAAATGCCAAAATTGTGGTTTTTGGACATTTTAAGTTACTTAAAAAATTGAATAAAAGTGATCAAAAAAGTCGCATGCATTCCAAACTGTTAGCAATAAAAAGTACACTTCAGTCCGCAAAAAATGCACCATCACTGATGTCTGTAGGTGTTAGTACAAAAAAGTTATTGGTTGCACAAACTGGCGCCGCGGTGCAAATTTCAAAAACAGAAAAAGTTTGGAATTTTTTTACGGTACCAAAACATAACGGAAACCCTACATGTTTGGTATTTCCCGATGCATATCAACCTGTAGAATACAGATAACACATTGTATTGACCAAAGATTGAACGCCGTAAAAGCAAAACCCCCGCAAACATGGCGAAAATACGTTTTTTTTCACAATTTGTCCCACTTGGAATTTTTTGCGGTTTCCCAGTATATTTTATAGTATACTGAATAAAACCATTAGAAAGTACATCTTGTCCCGCAAAATAAAAGCCCTCATGTGTCTATGTAGGTGGAAAAATAAAAAAGTTATGGCTCTGGGAAGGCGAGGAGGGAAAAACGAACGTGTCGACCAAAAAAAACGCCGGGTCCTTAAGGGGTTAAAATGGTTTTTGTTCAGACATCTTGAAACTTTACCTGTTCTTCACCATAGCATTGATATTTTATCCCTCCATCTCTCCTTTGCATTCCCTTTTTGAAAAGTAGGTTAAAAAAATGTGGCCTCAATGCTTAGTCTACTCAACCATGAATGTGCCTTTATCCAAGCTATGCATCTCTTCCTGAATTATGACAGGAGAAAATGCTGGTCTGGTGTCATCACAGCACGAAACATGCATGGAGAGATGAGAATCAAAGGGGTTGTCTCATCTCAAAGTTTCACAGAATGCATGAATGAAATAATGCGGCTTTGTTCTGTCACTTCCTGGTCAAGCTGTCTGTAATTAGCATATGAGTTCCATGTATTCAGACTTCTCTGTTTATTTGTCTAGATTAAATAAATTACCTTCTCTGAGCCAATGTAAACAGTAGAGTAATTTCTGTCTTTTGTCTGAAAGATCAGATAACACACAAGCTTTCACTCTGCTGGCCACGACCTGTGTGATGATGTCACTCCCTGCTATCAGATAGAACAAACAGCAGGGGAAAAGGAGTACACAGGTCGGTCACTTGGGAAACTAGAAAGCCTTCAGAAGGTGATAAAATAATTTGTAGCTCCTTAGCAAAAAAAATTAGCAAAACAATATATTTGGAAAACGTCTTCATTTAGTGTTTCCTACATTTTGAAAGCTATTCTTTGTAGTGAGGCAACCCGTTTAAGCTCTCTTCACTCCTTGCATTTGAGCTTTAGAAGCTGTTTTTAGGAGTGGTATTGCTTCCTTACACATTCCACTGATAATTAGCTGCTCATTTACCTTTTGAGAAACCTAGACATGTATGAAAACTGACTAAGTCTCGGACTTTTTTGTTGCCCATATAAACCAATCATAGCTCCCCTTTACATTTTTTCAGAGAACTATTTGAAATTAAAGGGGAGCTCATAATCTAATATTTATTTCATATTATTTAATTTTATATAGTTTGATAATTATCCTAAATCATTTTTTTGGTATTTTTGTGATATAAATTGAAAAATAACTGCTATTTTTTGCCCTCCTGGCAAATCTTATTCCATTACGACAATTCATGCTCAGTCAGACCACATAGTGTTAGGTAAAAATTTAAAATATAGCAATAAATAGACAATTAAAAAAGCACCATCCAAAATTAGGGAGACTTATGCAAAAAACCATTACCATAAATAAGGTGAAAGAAAAATAAGCATATTCTCTTGTCCCTTATTTTATGGTAATGAATTTTAGCATCACGACTTAAATGTATTTGGGTCAATTATAAATATTTTATAAATCTATTGTGTGGGATTTATATAGTTTAATTATTGAGCTCTCTACATCAAGCATATTTTGCTTGGAATGGTAATAACAAACATAATTAACAAGACTGATGGTATGACCTTTCCAACTTCCATAAATTCAGAGGCATTTTCATATTTACAATTAATTTTAACAAATTTGTTTTAAAATTTAAAATTATATGCACTTCTAGATTTGGTAGTTGGTCAAGACTTGATACAAGGAGTTGTGTCATATTTCTCACGGGTGAGCTCAGATTTTACCATTTTTGTCTGTTTGTTAGACTTCATGGGTGCCTAAACTCTAGGTATCAGCCATATAATCGCTACTACTAATATAAGATATAAACCCCTAAATAATTAAGAACATCATTAAGTAGTCTGTACCATTCTCTTGGACAGAAAGGGGGACATGTATGAAAACTGCCTTGGTCTAAGACTTTTTCTTTGTGCCCATAACAACCAATCAGAGCTCCCCTTTCATTTCATATAGTACTCTGAAAAAATGAAAGGGGAGCTCTGATTGGTTGTTATGGGCACAAAGAAAGTCTTAGACCAAGGCAGTTTTCATACATGTGGCCTCAGGTTTCTCAAAACCCAATTACTATGCCTGAAAAAAACTGCTCTTCTCAGAATGCAAAATACCAGTACAAGCTACATGTAAGTATTGACCCTTCAAGGACTGCTAGAAAATGTCATTTTTGACATTTCCAAAAACAAAAAAATAAATTCTATACCACTGTAAACCATATCTCTCTGTTTTTATGCACATGCACTTTGAAAAAAATTCAAATGAACAACTATGCTCTAATTCACAGTATGAATTTCATGAATACTATACTAAAGATTGGCTTTTTGACAGACATTTATCAAAACTGTCATCACCAAAAGCTAACTGGTCTCATAACCGCAGCCAGTTTTGTCTGGAAAAGGCCAAAAGCCAAATATGCTTGTTTGGCTGCTGCAAAGAGCCTCAAGATGGTATTTGGAAATAACTATATATCCTAAAAAAAAAAGAAAAAAAATAAGCCAAATATGTAGACAGAAATGAAAAGAAAGAAACATTTAAGAATAAAACACTTGATGATGATGACACATAAAGATATACACAGCTTCTGCCCTCTATTTGAAAAAAATGAGATAAGGGATTTTTTTCCTGTGATGAATTGCTACATTTTAATTTTGATAAATCTCTCCACGTGACCTCACAATTAAGTAAAATGTAAGAGCTCACACTTTCATATCTACAAGTATTCTCATGATCGTGGTTTTATTTTTTTTTTTTGTGACCAAAAAAATGAGATAAAAATATCAAGTATTATATTAAGTAAAATTCAATTGACTTTTATTATTGTTGTATGGAGCCATTATTTTGGTTGATAAATATTTTTTCTCTTTCATATTATTCCAATTTTAGTGCTACTATTTTTGCCACTATTACTACTAAAAATAATCATTAGAGATGATTGAATTAGAGAAGATTTGCTTTGTCAGCGTTTACAGATGGGTGAATTTTCTATTAAGAAGCTGTATTTACAGCATAGAAGTTCTTGGAGGTTGAAATACTGGAACATAAAACTCTATATTTGCCTCCTTTGTACTACTTGCAACAATTGCAACTTGATATTCATATTTGGAAATGTGTTAACAAAGATAATTTTCACTACTTAACTGATTTGTAGTAAAAATAGGTTGCAGAATAAGTTTGTTGGGTTTACAGTTCACAATTTCACTATGCTTTTTCCTAAAATACAGGAATAATAGTAACATTAAGAATGATAAAAATAAGAATAACAAGAATGATACTCTTAGACCTTGTTGGCAGTTTAGATTAATGTGTATACATGTTTTGTTGATTGTTCTTCCCACCCCACTGAAAAAGATACAAGCAGATGGTGTGTTTTATGACCCTTGTGCCTCTTGAGTATTTTCTAATGCTCTGGAGGCCAGGGTGCACAGAAATTGTATCTATCCTCTGTTCCTCAGCAACTGTGACCTGGGAAGTGCTATTGATAAATTATGATACATCATTAATCATTAAAGGAGTCACACAAAAAAAAACTTCTTTAACTCAGAAATATGAAATATTATGTCTGGAGTTTAATTTAATTATGACTAAAATCTTGCTAACACCTAAAATTCTTGGTGAAAGTGAATTATAGATTTTTCATAAATCAAGAGAATTAGGATAATGGAACATTTTTTTTTATTATTATTATGTCTTCTCTTGTACTTTTTTGCATTCTAAACAAATTATTAAAGAAAGTTTTGTTAGAAATTCTAACAATACAAGTTGTAAATGTATCTGCAAGGAGAAAGAAACAAAAATTTCTTTGGACCTAAAAAACTCATAATATGTAAATTTGGAGTATGGAAATTACTGTTTTGGTTTCAAGCCTTTTAAAAATGTTACACAAATAAAAATTAAAGAAAAGCAAAATTAAAAATATTGATGAATTGTATGGGCATTTCTTAACCCATTACTTCTGCAGCCAGTTTGACCTTTGTGACAAAGTCCCATGTTTGAAATCTGACTTGTGTCACTTTTTGTGGGAATAACTTTTTGATACTTTCACATAGCCATGTGATTCAAAGATTGTTTTCTCATGACACATCATGCTTTAAGTTAGTAATAAATTATGGTCCCTTCTATCCATGTTTATTTGTGAAAAAGTACCAAAATATCACGAAAATGTCTACATGTAGGACAGTTAAGTTACACAAAATTGTTTATAATTAGCCTCTACCATATGTTAAATCTATGGTGGCATAATTTTTTTAAATGTCTTTTCATTTTTTTACAATATTAGGAGGTTTTAAGTAGCAATGTTTTAGGGACTGGTACAGTTCTGACATGGCTTTAACCCCTTAAGGACCCGGCATTTTTTTTTGGTGACATGTTAGTTTTTCCCTCCTCGACTTCTGAAAGCCATAACTTTTTTATTTTTCCACCTACATAGACACATGAGGGCTTTTATTTTGCGGGACAAGATGTACTTTCTAATGGTTTTATTCACTATACTATAGAATATACTGGGAAACCGCAAAAAAATTCCAAGTGGGACAAATTGTTGAAAAAAAAAATGCATTTTCGCCATGTTTGCGGGGGTTTTGCTTTTACGGAGTTCAATCTTTTGGGTAAATATAATGTGTTATCTGTTTTTTTACGGGTTGGGTTACCATCCGGAAATTTCCCAAAACCGGGTAGGGTACCCCGTTATTTTTTGGGGCCCCCCCCCAGTAAAAAAAAATTAAAAAATTTTTCTTTTTTTTGAAATTTGCGCCACGGCGCCATTTGTGGACCAAAAATTTTTTGAACTAACACCTAGGGGACGTAGGTGATGGGGCATTTTTGTGGGCTGAAGTGAAATTTTTACGCTGGGCATTTTGGGAATGCATGCAATTTTTTTGATCATTTTTTTTTCCTTTTTTTTTGATTGACCAAAAAAACCTAAATTTTTGGGGCTTTTGGAATTTTTTTTCTTCTACAGGGGTTCAGCGTTCGGGATAAATGATTTTTATTTTTATAGATCGGATTTTTTTCCGGACGGGGCAATCCCAAAATTATGTGTAATTTTTTTATTATTTTAAGGATTTTTTTTGTAAAATGGGGAAAGGGGGGTGTTTTAAAAACTTTTAATATTTTTTTTTTGTATTTAAAACTTTATTTTTTTATTTTTTTTTACGGGAACTTTTTAGCCCCCCAAAGGGTTTGCTTGACCACTAGGGGCGCAATTGTTAATAAAATTTAATCCCTTTTGCTAGGCAAGCATTAGGGTGTACAAAGATGGCATTTTCCCCCACTTCCTGTTGCGGCCCGGAAAGTGGGGCAAACGGGGCCATTTGTAATTGACGGGGGGCCTTCACAGGGCTCCTCCCCCTTGCCCCCGGTCGCCCGGAAAGGGCGCGGGCCTTTAAATGCGCTGATCCCGATAGCCGAAAAGGGATCAGTCGCGGCACCAATCGGCGTTCATTCGACCCGCGGCCATTTTTTCCGCGGTGCCCTTGATGGGTTAAACAGCGCCAGCGGGCGGACCCAAACCCCCCGTGCTTTTTTACCGCCAGGTGTTAGCTGCAATCAGCCCTAACCCCCGGGGCTTTGGGGGGGGGTCGCGGAGCGATCCCCCTGAAAAGCCCCTGGCGGCCCGGGACCTTTACCCCTAGGGCCCAGGGTCTTTAAAGGGGGTTTAAGGGGCTTGTATTTTTTAGACAGTCCCATTCATGACTGCATCTAAGAAACTATTTCCCTCAAAGTTTTCAAAATAGCATTTAGGAAGTTTGTTAATCATCTATGTGTTTCACAGAAATGAAAGCAAAGTGGAGGCAAAATTTCAATATTTCACATTTCTTTTGCAGATTTTCAATTTTTATCCATTTTTCACTGGCACAAAGTAGATGTTACTAGGGAAACAAAACTCAACATTGATTTCCCCAATTCTGCTATTTTTAGAGCCATCCCATATGTGGCCCTAGTGCGATATTTAACTCAACAAGCCTCAGAACGGGAATGAAACCAAACTGGTTTTTTGGGTTTCATTTTTTTTGGGGGATATGTTCTAGGCACCCTTTTAAAAGGGGTTTTGGGGGAAAAAACCCAAAGTTTTTTAAAATTTAAATTAAACCCCCCTAAAAAAACAAATTTTTTGGGGAAAAATTACACCCCTTCAGGAATGTATCCAGTGGTATAGTGAGTATATGGACCCAAAAAGTATTTCAGAATTTTTAACGTTATACTGTGATAATGATTTTTTTTTTCGATAATGTTCAGTTTAATCTGAAAATGTTTCATTCTCAAAAGGTTTCCTTTAAAATACCCCAAAATTTTTCCCCAAAATTTTTAATTCAAAATGGAAATTTCCCCTATTTTTTGAACATAAGTTGCTGTTTGGTCACATGGCAGGGCATACAAGGGATGGAGCGCTCTTTGGATTTTTTACCACAGATTTTGGTGGATGGCATTTCACTCATTTTTAATATCAATATCCCTCCGGGAATTAGTCTAGGGGTGTGTTGTTCCTTTTGGGCCCACAGTTGTTTCACGGGTTTGTTTAAGCACTAGGAAGTGAAAAAGGGAAAAAAAAAAGAAAAATTTCCCGCCCATTTTTAATTAGGGTTTTTTTTCGGGGGCTTTCACTAAAAGCATATATAGTTTTTTTATGTTTAACTACTTTCACACAATAGAAATGCTTCTGTAAAAAATTGTGTTTTATGTCATAAAACTTTTTTTTTTTTGTTAAAAGGAGTCGATTAAAGGTTTTTGAAAGAAAAGTTTTACGTTTTCAAAGTTTCATTTTGGGACCTAGGCCCCTTTAAAAAAGTTTTTTTGGAAAGGGGTGGGTGGGAAAAAAAATACAGCCCAATTTCCCAAGGGAGTTTTCATTTTTTTACAGCAATCCGGGCGGTATAAAAAAGGGTAAGTTAGCCTTTACTCACAGGTTTTATACAATTACAGAGAATACCCAAATTTTAAAATATTTTTTATGTTTTAAACCCCTTTTACAAAATAAAAAAAACCCTTTTAGGGTATGGTTTTAAACGGGATAATTTTTTGGCGCCCATTTCGCTGCGTATTTTTCCTCTAATACGGGCGAGATATTCGCCCAAATTAAAGGGGAATTCCCTTGTTCTCAGAGAGAACTATGGAAATTTCCCCTTTCTCCTCACTCTTTAAATGCGATCGTAGATAAGGGGAAATGTGAATTACTTGTGGGGAATTTCGCGCCGCAAATAAAAGAAAGTCTATGGGGCCGGAGGGCTGCGGCCCCCCCCCCCACAGGAGTAATTCCCCTGATTAGAAAAGACCCCCCGAAACACACGATTACTGCGGACTTTCCCGTACATGCCGCAGTGAATTGAGTGAAAAATTTGCCTAAATTTAAAAAAAAAAAAACATTTTTGGTATTTGTTATGGGGAAAAGGGAGTGTACACGTTTTATTTATCTGTGTATGTGTGTTGTTTAATTTTTCTTTAATTCTACTTTTTTTTCACTTCTACTCTTTTTACATGTCTCCATGGGGGACGTGACTCAGCAATCCAGTAGATCACTACTACAATACAAAGCAGTACCTTACCTTACTGCTGCATATTATAGCCAGGGAAAATTTAGGGGTTTTTTAGGCATCCAGGTTGTCATGGCATGTCTTTCTGTTTGGGGGCTTCCCAAACCCCTTTTGGGCTCTTTCCCTTTGCTGCTGTGGTCACAATTGACCCGTGGAACTAAGAAATTAATCAAGTAATTATTTCCCTTTTATAATGTCCCTCTAACGGCCCCAGCTAAAAAATAGCAAATATATGGGCCCAAACACTGCTTTTAGGGAAATATCTGAATCCTAAGCAGGAAGTGAAAGCCTGAAGCTGGCTGTGAACAGCAGGCTCTGGGGAAACTTTTAATGTAAAAAATTTCCCCTTTAAAAAATTGATTTATTTGTTTTTATGAATATATTTTATTTATTTTAGGTAACTACTGTAAAGTGTAAGTAGGCAGCTAACTTTTTCCAAAAAGATGCCCACTTCCCATTAATGAAGTGGGATAAAAAAGTGACAGTTGAGGATCAATAAAACCCAAAACTAGGGAAAGGGCCCAAAAAGAGAAATGCTTATATGGGAAAATTGAATTGAGGACCCAAAAAAATTAGAAATTTTTTTATTTCTATCACTAAGTCTCCCAAATAAGGGTATGTTCACATGGCATATTACAGCGTACACTGTAGGGAAAAAATAATTTTTTGCATGTGCTATGTGGTTTTTGGGGGCGGGACTTTTTATCACCACGGACACCAGGCTCAGACTGGCCCACAGGGGAATATGATAAACCCCCGGTGGGCCCCTAAGCATGATAGACCTGGAGTTGTTTTCAACTGCATATACATCCCCAGAAAGGCCCAAAAAAACATAGAAAGAGAGGCAAAAAGCAAAGGGATGAGTATTGGAGGCAGGGACAGACATTTACAAATGCGTAGGGTGGGTCCCCAAAATAAATTTTTAAAAGTAGTCCCAAAAAATAAATTTATTTGGTTTGGGGCCCCCAGAATCAACTCCCCCCTGTGGGCCCCAGGCACCCCGGCCCAACTGACAACCCTTTTTGGTTTTTTTTAAATTCCTATAAATGGGTACACCCCAGGTAGTGAAACCTTTAGTTGTCCCCGATTTTGGGAATTGCTAAAAACAGATGATGGTCTATATGTGTATAGATAAAAGGAGACAGGCACTCTCACAACTTAAGGCCCAGAAGATGCCCTACGCGTAACAGGCATCAGGACTGCTCTCCCTTTGGTGGTGCTAACTTTCTACCAGAGTAAGAACATCCATGTCCTAAAATGTACATACGTGACATGTTTTATTGACCATAATATATACTATATTTCTTTTACTAGTGGATCACTCTGCTTCAGATTTCATTTATCCATTTATCTTCCATTGCATAATAGTTGTGGTTTGTTCTTGTTATCCGTATAATAGCTTTATATATACTTTTGACTTATTTAGGAACAATAATGGGTCTACATTTAAATTTGGGGTACTTTTTGTTTAAAAGTTCTTTATTTAAATTAATTTAAAAAAAGTTGTCCCAAATCATTTTGAAAGGTTTTTCAAATATCTCCCGAGCCCCAAGTAAAATAAAAAAAAGTTATATTCACTTTCCTCCAGTCCCCGATTTCAGTGGTGTGTCTCTCCAGTCTTCTGTTGACACGCCAAATGGGTACGTCACTGTTGAGGCCACTGATTGGTTGCAGTGGTCATGTGCCCCTAACTTACATCACTGTTTGGAGCTGTTCGCTTCTGAACGATAACGTAAGTTAGGGGCACATGACTTGCTATAGCCAGTCAGTGGTCACAACTGTGACATACCAATTCGGAAGTGACGGTGTATCAACAGAGGACTGAAGATATACCCAATTGGAACTGGGTACCAGGGAAAAGATAAGCATAACTGGTTTTACTTGGGGCCCAAGAGCTATTTAAATGACTTTTTTACAAGGTAAATAACCACTTTTATCTGTGAATTTAAGAGGACTGCCACAGTTGATTTCAGTGTTGTAAGTACTTACAGAAAATCATTGTTCATGTCACAGAGATACACAGCATGTGAAAAAAGACAGAAAACAAAACACTGCGCCCTGTATTTTGCAGGTAATTCCCCAACAAAATAAAGTGGTAGAAATAACTTGGAATAGGGCTACAGGTGTTTTTCGAGTGATAAGTTCTAATAACAAGCGTTTTTTTCAGTTTTGCCTTTCCAGTTCTCTGTACCAGTTAATATGGTTGCTGAGGCAGTGTGTTTGCAATAGGCACTGTTGTCCATGTCCAGAGCTAAACATGACCTTTAAAAAAAAGCAAATAGGGGCTAATGAAATAGGAAATCAGGCCAAATAAAGTAGTTTTCATGACTCCAAGATAACTAGATGGTTTTTTTGTTTTAAATTTAAACAAAAGCCTTTTTTTTTTTTAGTTTTTTTTTAAATTACATGAAAATTAAAAAAAATTTCCTGGAGTGATAATAATCAAATAAATGAAAATATTTAATCCTAAATATTATTTACATTCAATTACTTAAGAAGTTAAAGTCAATTACCCAATTAATAAGGTTTTACTCTTTTAATAATTAGTGGTTTCAACATAAAACACAGGCATGCCTTTTCAAAATTTATACGAGAGCTAAGAGAAAAGAAAAAATAAAGCATGTCTTAAATTATACTGTTTTGCACAGGTATATTTAATGGAAACTCAACCCCTTCATCGTACTACTGTAAATGTAGAATTGGCGCCTAGACAGCTTCTAGATTTGTTAATAAACGGGGGAAAAATTGGGTTTGGGGACCTTGATTTAAGCATTAAAATAAAAAATGGTACAAAAATGTGGTTAAATGACATCCCAAAATTTAAAATTTAACATCTTTTTAAAGGGGCAAAAACAGTCCCACTTTTTTAACTTGCTCTTATTCTATGTTTCTGCCTTTGCGTGCTATGCTTTTCTTAATCATTCCTCCAAAATTGATAATCCTTCTTCCGAAACTGATACATTACACGTATAAAATTATATCATGGGGAAAAATTCCCCAAACCCATCCATACTTTTTAAAAGGGTTTTTTTAATTACTCCCAAAGATTTTTTAAAAAACATAAAGGGACGTAAAAAAAAGTTTTTTCCCAAAATAAAATTGGTAAATAAAATTTTTTTTAAAGGTATGAGAAAAATTTTTCCTGGGGTTTACCTAAAAATACAAAGGGGGATGTCCCCTTTAATTCCTAAATTAGGTGAAGCAAAGACATCTTTTTTATCGGGATTAGCTGGAGCGGGTAAAGAAAGGGAGTGAGTTCACCACACTGAAGGACTAAATTTTTGAAAAAAACCCCTAATTATATGGGTTCAAGATTGTTTTCACTAAAAACAGGTACAAGTGCTGTGGGACTAAAAAGTTTGGATTTATCTGTAATTTGTTCAGATAAGGGGCTCTGTAGTTAAATTTGGTAATCCCCTTGCGGGCCAGTCCCCACTCCAATTTGAGGAAGCACAGTAATTTTCCCAAAACTTCTAAAACCTCAGTGAAACAGAGTGGTGAGAAAAAAAATTTTAAAAGAGGGACTAAATTTTTTTTAATTTTTTTTAACGTATTTTTTTTTGGGTTAAGTTTTTATTCAGGTTTGGGCCTTTTTTCCAAATAGTTCACATCCCAGCTTCTAAATTATTCATTCATTTAAAAAAATTTTTCCACCTTTAAAAAGGAAAAATCTGGGGCCCTATTAAAAAATTGTGCAAATGTTTCCTTTATTGTCGAGTTGGTTACTGACTCATAGGGGCTCTGGATAGTTGTCCCAAACTGTGATTGGTTTCAGTCAGTCAGCTAGCTACAGAGAGTTTGACTTTCACTTCCCATTGGGTTGATCCAGCTCACTGCTGGTCTTCCTCTTATACATTTACCTTGCTGAGCATGATATCTTTTTCTAATAAAATTTCTCTTCACATTATGGGGGACATGTATGAAGATTGGTGCGTCGAAGCGCCTGTTTTCCCGTTTTTTACCATGAAAATTGCCCCAATTTTTGTCGGGGGCCAAAAGGGGGCTCAAAATTTGGGGCAAAACTTCGTCGCCTCTGGAAGACAGACCACTTTGGGAAAAAAGGGTCGCCTGTTGGAGCTGTAATGCGCCTAATTTTGGGCCGGGTTTCCGCATTCATAAAAGCGTCGGAATTTTCGTTTTTTGGGTGCGCCCCCCGAACGCTCCCCAAGAACGCCCCTTAAATTTTAAGCCGAAATTACAAAGGGGCGAACCTTGACCAAAACAGCGTTTAAAGGGCGCCCCGACAGCGAACCCGGAACAGGTGGGGCCCACATTTACATTTAAAAATTGTGTAAAAAGGCTCTGACCATCCCATGCCCCCCAAAGTGCCCAAAATTAAAAGGGTTCTAGTCTTTTTCCATCGGGGTTCTCCAAAAAATTTTTAAGGTTTAACTTTTTCCAGTATGATAAGGCCCAAAAACCGTTCAACCTGAAGCTGGCTTATAATCACCTGATGTCGATAAATCTGGCTTAAGATACATCAACAACCAAAGGTAAAGTAAAAATGTTGTGGCTGTGGGGGAAAAATTAATCTCATTAAAACATGGAGGTTTAGTCCACCACATTGAGAAGGACTATTTTTTATCAGTATTTTTTACTCTGGAAAATTTTTAGGAGACCCCCTGCAGAAAAAAGGGGCATTTTTGATTGGGAAAACCCTCATATAATGAAGTTCATAGTGCTTTTAAAGATTGGCGAGTTAATGTAAATTCCGGGACAAAGTCGTCAATTAATTACCTGAAGTTTTTGTAGTTTTGGCAAGGGTTTGGGACATTTTTGGGGGAACCTTAAATAAAAAAGCAAAACACATATACTTTTATTTATTTGATAGATTTAGCCATAAAATTATTTTCCCATAGAAGAAAAGTTTCCTTTGGATAAATTGGGATTTAAAAGGAAAACCCCCCCTGGGAAGTCAGACGGGAAGCTCCCCCCCATTTTATTTTTTTCATACTTTTATAGCAGAAAGTTCTCCCCCTTTAAAATGTAAAAGAAAAGATTTGTATATAAGTGGGTTGGAAACATTGGGTGACAGTAACTTGATAAAAGGTTTTTTTTGATTAAAGTAAAAAATTTCAATTGATTAATTAACTTGCTGAATACTTATTAGCTTTTTATTCCTAAAATGAAAAAAACGGGTGTATGTAGGGCCTTCCCCTGAATAAAAAAATAAAAAAGGGGTTCCCAAATCCACTTTTATGACCTGAAAATTTTTTGTAGAAATTTCTGAAGGGAAAATTTTAAATACGGGTATTTTAAAAACAGTAATCTTATTTTCTTAAAAACTCACTGAGCAAAGGGCCCCGATGTGCTATTACTTATACATAAATATACAGGATCTTGAATATGTGTGGTACAGTAAAGAAAAATGCGGGGATAATGAAGCCAATCATTAACTGTACACAATCACATTGCTCCATTACAAAAAATTTCCCTTTTCATTTATTTTTTTCTCCTTTATGAAAAATTTAACCAATGTACTCCCTTTTAAATCAGTTTTTTTTAAAATTTTTAAAAAAATTTAAAAAATTACCTAGAGGGATGCTGTAAGACTTATTATAAAACACCAAATGCTTGCAATTCAAATTCTAATTGAAATGGCTTATTATATCGTTACCAAAAAGGCACAAAGTAACACACACTAATATTAATTCCTAAGCTTTAGAGATTGGTTTTAAAGGGATACTGAATGTTTGAATCTTATCTACTTTTATTAACATATTAATATATAAATGAATGCTATAAAGATTTAAAACTGGATTTGGGCCTTTATGTCAGAAGTTGGTTTTTTGGAAAATAGTGACTTTTAGCATATATGTAAAGATAGATAACACAGATCCTCCCCCAAAAGCAAATAAAAAAAATCTTTTTTTTTTTTTTTTACTAATGAAAGGTTTGATTTAAATTTTTAGTGTTTTTTGGGGAATATTTAAAACCCAAAAAATTAAATTAGAAATTGTCCATTTGGGTTCAATTTTTTTAAATAAAAAGGTCCCACTGATTTGGTCCTTATAATTTTACTGCTATGCATCACATTCAATTGTACCCTCAACAAAACTCAACTTAAGAATAGGAAAATTTAAAAACAGTCCTGTAAAAGCTCATCTATTATGAGCACTAAAGGAAAGATGTATGATCAGGTTTTTCACCCTTTTTTTGGCGTAAAACCAAACCCTAGCAGGTTTAACAATGTCAATGGGGCCTAATAAATGGTTATGTATAATGTTCAAAAAGACCGATTTTCAAAATGTGCCTAAAATTTGGGGGGGGTTTTCTGGGGCATTATGGAGGGGGGTTTTGCACCCCAATTTGAAATATTACACAGATTTTGAATGTGGTTGGGCCCAAAACTAGGGGGCTTTAAATGCTCGAACAGGCAGCCCTATTTCTTTTTGGTCTCCCTGAGCCTGAGGGTTGATGGGGAAAGCTAGATTTGCTGAAGGGGAAAAATGCCCAATATTTCTAACTTACCCCCAAGTTTTTTTTTAATTTTCGAAAAACTGTAAAAAATGTAATTATTTAAATTTAATAAAAAAATATGTTTAATTTAAATTATACAAAAAAAATGAAAATTTCCCCAAAATATAAAAATATCCTTATAAAAAGAAATTTTAAAAAAAATTTTTAGAATCTTAAACTAAAATTTTTCATTAAATAACCCTCTGATTATTTTTGTTAAAAATTTTATATTTTAAATTTTTTACTACATTAAAATTTTAAAAATTTTTTTTCTGTCCCCCCACCCTTTATTCTACCCCTACAGCAAGAGCCAGAAAAGCACAGGTATTGCGGGAAACCTGTTTTTCCCCAAGCAGGATCAAATGCCCATTGTTTTCTATTTTATGACATTTCTATTTTTAAAAGAATTCTATTTTTTTCCCGGGTATTTTATAACCCTTTAAAAACATGTTAGGCACATTATTTTTGCGCCCAAGTTTCATAAAAGCCCCCAAAAACATAGGCAAGGCCCGGTGAACCCTTTTCACACCATTTATGGGAAACACAAAAAACCGCACGAGTCTGAAAATGAAAACTCGGGCAAATTTACTTTGACGCTTCCCTTTTTCAAATTGTTCCCAAAAATCTTCTTTCAACTACAAAAAAAACAAAAAAGATTTCCCCAAATTAAAAACATAAAATTCCTTTTTTCCCCTTTTAAAATTTCAAATTTTAAAAAATAACAAGAAAACAAATTAAAAATAAAAAAATTTTTTAAAACAAATAAATAAAAATTACAAATATTATTAAAAATAAAACAAAAAAAACTTCACCCTTTAACTTTTTTATAAAACAAAAATTTTTTTTTTTTTTTTTTAAACCCCCCCTTTTTTTTTTTTTTTGGGTTTTTTTTTTTTAAAAAAAAAAATTCCCCCCCCGTTTGGGGGGTTGGGGGCGGGGGGGAACGGGGGGGGGGGGGGGGGGGGGGGGGGATTGGTTTAACCCCCCCGGGGGGGGGGGGGGGGGGGGGGGGGGGTTTTGTTTGGGGAATTTTTCCGCCCCCCAAAACCCAAAACCCGTGTGGAGATTCTTGTAACCACATAGCAGAAATTTTTTTTAAAAAGTGGTTTGGGAAAAAATGAGGGATAAAGTAACTATTCTATAGGATTTTCAAGAATTTTAAAAAAAATCTTGGTTTATTTTTGTGACTTTAGTTTGGGGTTTTCCCCCTTAAGATATCAAAGGGGACTTTTGAAAAGGCAAATTTAAAACAAAAAGGGGAGACACTTTATAAAAGAATACGTTATAAAACCCGCAATTTGAGAGTCCTAATGGAAACCCCTTTAAACAAAATCATAGATACTAAATTTTTCTATACTCTAATTGCGATGATGTCAGTTAGCTTATTTAGTAATTCTGTTTTGGAACTAAATAATCAAATAGGTATTTTATGTGGTACTTTTCAGTGGTTTCACACACTCGTTTTTAGTGTATTTGTTAGTGCGTTTTTTTGGGGGTGGAGAGGGGGGTTTAGGAAATGCACAGCAAAAGCTCCCTTTCTATAATATGAGACAATTTCCATATGATTTGTAAGTTATCTGCGCACAACCAACAATTATTTTTTCATTATTTAAATTTTCTAAAGGTTTTCTAATGTGGCATAGTTTATCTAAAAAAATTAATCATTTCAAATTTAATAAAACTAATTCCAAGGGTTTTTAAAAAAAGGGTTTTTTTAAAAATAAATCAAATATAAGTAACAATAAAAGTGGAGTTGACCATTGTAATAGATCGATTAGACAAAAGTAAAGTTGGGTAAGTTTTAAAAAAACCACCAAAACTTGTCAAAAAACAGCCCCCAAAACATTTTCCCTTTACAAAAGTTTTATGTGTGGGTTTTTTCAAACAACCCATACTCTATCATTTATGAATAATGCATAAAAAGTTTTCAGTAGATCTTTTTAAAATCCATGTGTAGGAAAAAATGTTTATTAATTGATTATTGGGTTTTTAAAGTGATTTATATTCCCCAATTTTAATACAAGACCAGATTTGGGTTTTCAAACCCAATTTTAAACAAAGCAACAATAAATAGTGCAATTTTAATGTTTTTTAAATTTTTTTATGGGGAAGAGCCTCGGTACTAATTAGTACCGGTTTTTCCCACTTTTTGGCTGCTGGTAAACCTTGACATTTGTCAAGAAGCTAAAACAAGGAAAAGGAGAAATCCCCGGGAAAAATTTGGTAAAGGAACAGCTTAATGATATGAATACTGCCCTCACTGGGTGAACTCATTTGGAATTTCTGTGTCAGCTCTTCATGTAACCTTGTAGAGGTCATATAGGTTGCTTTGTCTCTCTATGCCTCAGGCACAAAAATAAGGACATAAACTTTTCAGAAAACTGCCTTTGCCTGTAAAAATCACACAGAGCTGAAAACTGTGAAATGTTTCAAAATAAAAATTTTATAATTTGTTTTTTTAGTTTTTTTCATTTTTTTCCGTAATTTATATGTACATAAAATATCCTAGGGAAATTTTTGGCCCCTTTACCTAAATTTTACAAAACTCCAACAAAAACTATTTGGTTGTTTAAAACCTTTTTGGATAAAATTGTTTCTTTTTTTCAAGTAATAGAAAAAAGGACCATTTTTTTTTCTCCGCAAAGGTTTTATACCAGGGTTTTTAAAAGGGTAAGAAAAAGGAAAAAGTATGGGGTGTACAGATTTTCCTGATCAGATACCCAGGGCACAGATCCCACAGTAGGTTATTATTGGTGTCAACAGATCAATAGCACCAGCTGAGGTACTGACTTGTGGCATTTGATCCAGTTTTTTAATAAGACAAGGTCAATGTTGGGACAGTACAAAACTATGCCAGAAAATGGAGAAATAAAAAATATGTTGTCTAAAACCTATAGACAACCTTTGAAGCATCAAGCTTTTAAGTTTGATTGCTCAGGGTTTTCTCACTATAAAGATTATTTTTTTAAAAATAAAAAGGGCTGTTTTAAAAGGAAGGGCATTTTTTTTAAAAACATTTGGGCAGTTGTTTTACTTTAGTCATGATTTGAGATGATCGGGAAACCCTTTAAAAAATTTTAGTTTTCCCGTTGAAAACCCAAACTTTTAGAACTCTGTTCGAAGTTCAAAATCGAGCTTTGAAACCCAACCCCATTAAAAGTCAATGGGAGAAGAAAGGTTTTTTGGTTTTTTCAAAACCTATACAGGGGAGGGGAAGCTGTAATTAACCCTCCATAACAGTACACCCAAAATAGGCGCATTATGTGGGTTTTGTTATAAAAATGCAACCCAAAAATGTAAGCTGTGCTCCTCCGTAACACATAGCATACATTGGTAGTGTTTTTAAAAAGGATCTGTCGGGCACAAAGCAAAAAGGGGGGCGCATTAAAAATATCATTACTAGTGTATGTAAAGCCTTTATTTTTTGTTTTTTGTTTTTTTTTTTTAAAGCATCTATTGGGCGCATTACATAAAATTTTTAATTATATGCTAATTCACCTCCGGGGCCCCCAATGCCCCCTAAAAAAAAGGGAATTTCAAAAACTTTGGGAATTATAAAATTGCCACCTCCGGGGATAAAAGGGGCCTATCAGGGTGCCCTTACATAAACTGGCAATTATTTTGGGGATGCACCCCCGTGCTTAAGGCCCCCTATTTAAGGTGCAAAAAAAATAAAATTTAATTATAAGTTTTTTGCGCCTCCCCTGTGCAAAAGCACCTCAATAGTTGCATAACATAAAAATGGGAATAAAAGATATCTTATCGCCTCCGTGCGCAATGCCCCCTCAATGGCCATTACATACACTACCCAAAAATGCTATGCCCTGTGATTTGCACTGTGCGACTAAAAAGGTGCAATGCGTCTTTTTAGGTGCATTATGTTTACTATGCGAGGTATACCTGCTGCCAGATTTTTGATAGGATCATACCTTCAGGTGCAATTTTTCAAATGATTTATTTTGGGTTCTAAAAAATATTTAAAAATTTGCATGTCCAAAAAAACATGTTTCTGTACAATGTGAAAAATTTTACAACTTTAACTTCTTGAAAAGGTTTGGAAAAAAAACTATTTATGAGATAAAAGAAAATTTTAGCAGCTCTTTAGGGTTTACACCCGGTTTCTATTTGGTTTAAATTTTCTTTTCCCGAAGACCTTTGTTATCTGATTAGCTAAGAGCAGGGAGTGATGTCACCCCTTGAAGTTAATATATGTTAATCACTGCTGGAGACTCAGTGAGTGCAAAACTGCCTGTGAGCCAGTGAATCAGCGTGCTGGAAAAACCATTAAGTATTAGACATGTAGAATATTACATCCAGAAACTTCCCTGAAATTTTCGGATAACCTTTCTCACTTTCTCACATACATCAGAGAAGGTAGGGATCCCTTTCTCACATCCTCATGTTTGCATACAATATTTTGATTTCACAGGCCACAGAGACCATACCTGCCTGATCACCCAAAAGGGATGGCTGTCACTGACAGCCATCTTCGAACACCTCTGTCTGGGATCAATGAAAACTCTTATTAAAGCCATATACAGTAACTCTTTTTGCACCAACATATAACTGGCAGGTCAGTATTGTTATTGCAACAGTTTTATACTATCAGCTTGAGTCTCTATTTTATATTTTAACCAAAAAAAATGTCCAGTTAACTATTTACTATTACATCTGTATACACTTTTTTACTATCATGCTTATTTATATTTTATTCTGAAGTGACACTTCATCCAATGATGGTACTTATTATCTATTTTTGCCCCCTTAGTTGTATGTTTGCTTTGTAATAACATCCCATTTTCATTTATATTTTATATATATCTTTTTAATCTTATAACAAAAAAAATATATTTTTATAAATTTGAATAAAAATATTTTTAGTTAACTATAAATAATTTACAGTTTAAATAGTTTTTGTTGTTCAGTGCTTTGGCTGATATATTTGATGTGATGGATCAACTTCTGTTTTGGCTTCACTTGGGTCCCTATTTCGTATGTCCTAATAAGGTCATGTGTACCTCCTAAGAGTACCATTTGGGTCCCCAGCTATCATAATATATGATCTGGATCAGGAACAATTTTGTCTCCTTAACCACCAAGGTCTAGAAACATGTGACACATCATTGATAGTCACATCTCTATGTGCTTATGGTATCTGATTTAGACTAATGCCCTTCAGTTGTTTAAAATATATAAGTAAATGGTATTACAACTAGCTTTGAAGTATTTTTTTTTTTTATTTTAGAAAAATACTGTACTTAGCTTATAGTATATCTGTTATTTAATGCATTATTATGACAGCAATTACAGATCACTTCCCATCTGTTTAACAGGTTAAAAAATGACTCCTCAACATGTTTTAAAACATTACTGCCGCTAATTTTACTGTTCTTTAAATAGAATAAAAAAAAAATCACATTATTCAAAATACAGCAGGATAAGCAGAGTAATGACGAGTATTTCATAATAACCACTGGCAATTAAATATTATAATTGCATTAACTTTAAAGCGTGCTTTTATTAATAAAAAAAATCTTCAGTCTAAGAAAAAATCTGCATTATTTTAAAAGAATATAAATATGTATTACCATGAATGTGGGCATTATAAAACTGTTCCCTTCAATTGTACATTGAATGGTTGATATAGTGTTGTTAAAGCAGTTTTATTGCTTAGAAATCTGTTTTATACACAATTAGGGAATTCCGAGTTAGCAGAGGATTCTTACATTACAGAGTCTACCAGTTGGAAGGACATGCCCTATACTACACTGCACCAACAATCCATTGATTTCACTCTGTACTGTGTCATGCTTACTTTCCATATGGTGGTGCTGCAGGGGAACTAAACACTCCCTGTCAGGTTTCACCACAAACTACAACTGAAGGTCCCAGTAGGCAGGCATCTTGTGATGAGCTTATTGTCAAAGAACCTTTCTAATCAGTAGGGACTGTTTTAACAGGATATCTCTTTCAATAATACCTAGAAATATTTTCTGAACATACAGAAATCATAAAATTGTATATGATCATATAGCACCGAATGTAACAAAACAATATAAAAATGGTACATGCCAGACCAAACAATAAGAGCAACAAGTAAATCAATTGATCAAATAAAAAGTAAAAAAGTTTATCAATCTTCAATTGCTAAAACATCTAAAACAGTACAGACAGCAGGACCTTTGGTGAGCTTCATTTTACTTTCTTTATCATTATTGGTCTAATACTTTACTTATTTATTTCTATACATATATTTTTCTATATGCAATGTTATTTTACTGTTTGCTTATCTGCTGTGGATGTGGTGTGTGTTCTGTGTTCACTCACTTGACTGGCTTCATTTTTCTAAGGGGCTGCATTTATAAAATCACTATATATACTGCAGTTATATATATTTGATTTTTATATGCATTTAAAATTATATTATTATTAGTATTATTATTATTATCCATTGCCCACTAATTTTTCTGATCTGCTATCTATACTGTTTATTTATGTTTTTACAACATAAATGGATTTATAAGCTTTATTAATTTTTTATTTGATGTATTATTTTTTGTTTGGTCCGGCATATTTTATTTATTTTTTTAATTAGCAGGAAAACTGATCGTTGAAAATAATTCAGATGGCAGTTAAAAGATGCTCTTTTGG
This sequence comes from Phyllomedusa bahiana, assembly GCA_025379985.1. Taxonomy (NCBI): domain Eukaryota; kingdom Metazoa; phylum Chordata; class Amphibia; order Anura; family Hylidae; genus Phyllomedusa; species Phyllomedusa bahiana. Next base: position 143,270 of record JAODAL010000658.1, read on the forward strand.
AGTAATTTTCCAATCTATGAAAATAATCTAAATTTACCCCATTAACAAACACCCACCATCTTTTGAAGGCAGACGTTCAGGTCGTTATTCAACAGAGACATATTTTTACGTCGCTGCAGACATAGGGGTTTTGCGGCTCCCAGCGACGTAGCTGTGCTAAGAACAGAGCTGTACTTAGCCCAGTTCCTTGAGCAGTCTCTGCAAGTGCCAGGAAGCCAAGAAAATCTCCAATCCCCAGCGCCTAACTCTTTGATTGCCGCGGTCAGTGACGCAGCATAATCAAAGGGCATTCCCCTGCTCTGTCGGGTGAACAGGACTCCCACTGACCAGACAGAGACCGCAGAAGATCTGAACAATCAGCCCTGAGGAACTAGAGTAGCCCCAGGGCTGTCTGTATAACAAGCCTGCAGATAGGGCAGACTGTGTGCTGTCCTGACTGCTGCCTGTGTCATACTGACACAGAGCCTAATGTATTAGCATATATTCATATGCTAATACATTACTAAATGTAAAAAAAGAAAGGAAAATAGTTATACTTTCATGGGATTAAAAGTAAAGAACATAAAAAGTGTAGAAAAAAGTAGAATAAAAAAAAACATTTAATGAAAAATTATTGTGCATACATTATTTAAAAAAATACAAATATTATAGAACAACAAAAATTTAATAACAAGCAGAATTAATCTAACAACTCATTTAGTGTGAAATGTGAATGGTGTAAAAATATATTTTAAAAAATATTCTGCAATAATTTAGATGTGAACTGAAACTATGCCCCCAAAAAGTACAACTTCTCTTGGGGGCATAGTTTAATAAGGCCTCATACAACGGCGTCGTTTAGAAAATAAAAAAAGTTACAGCTGTAGAAACGCAAGGAGGCAAAAACTAAAAAAATGTGCTGGTCACTAAGTACTTTTGAGGCCTGGGGCCTAAGGGGTTAATCGAGATCTGGTGTGCTCTCAAGGAAGGGCCCTCCATTCTGTTGGTTACTCTCTGCTTGTAAAGGAGACCACTCCTGTAATAACTCTTTATGGGGAAATTACCTTAAGTCCTGTTAGAGTTGCAATCAATGTTTTGCAATTGTGTTTATTTTACTGACAGAGATATTGACATTTGCACTTTTATTGTAGTGGCCATTTCTGCAATAGTGACAAGGACACCCATAATGGTTGTCACAATTAAATCAGCTTCTCTGCAACTGATGTTAGAACTGATACTTTGTTATATATTTAATGTGCTGCCAAAGTGAGAGTTGGTCATCACTTTCTAACAAGCTAATTTAAATGTGACAATCAATATGGCTGCATCTCCAGTTGTCAAGTTAGCAAGAATGGCCAACATTGCCCTTTATTGTTATCAGATTTAAAGGTTAAGGATGCCACTTTAATAAAACACTATGCCAAGCAAACCTGATAATGGAGTTGCTCACTACATTTTTTAATGTTGCTCTAGTTTGGAGCTTAAATTGAAGTCCTGTTGCCCTTATGAAATACATGATTAATAATATCCAATACATAATGCAATAAAGACCCTTCTACAAATAATTTAAAGTATAAAGCTATAATAAAGTTATGGTACATGTCTGTGGAAATAATTACCATGTAACAATTAACATGAAATCGGTTTTCACACATTTCATGGATAAGCATAGACATTATTCTATGTATAATCAAGTTATGCTGTGAAACAAAGTACTTGATACATGCAGCGAATGTACTAAAGCTAAATCATTTGTGCTTAATGCATATGGAAGGATAATATTCATTCATATAGATGTGTTTCCAAGCTAAAGTACAGTAAATGAGCATTGATTTAGAAATTAACTGTGTAGGCTTAATTTGTGCGCAAAAGAAAATAATTGACTTTTTTTGATTTCGTCCTTAATGAACTCATAACTGGCTATGGTGATTAAAGGCAGTCTAATTCCATGCATTTATAGCTCACGTTCCCATACAGATTGTGCTGTAAATAAATGAGAGATATGGTCGTTCCCTATAATTATACATAATAATACACAACAAATAGAACTTTCCCTAGGTTTAAGCTTACAATTACGTATCAATCAAGTGTCATTTTATAGCATCCAAATAAAAGGATACACTGATTTACATCATTATAAAGTATGTAGTATGAAATTGCAAACAATAATATCATAAGTATATTTATATGCACAAGTGCACGGTCCCTGGATTAACACCAGCACCAGGCATTTGGTTCTATCTTAAAGTAAATTTACATCTTTTAATACTATTTTTTTGTGTCCATAATGAGCACATAACATGTTTTGTGCTCATTATGTAGTATTTATTAAGCTAGATAGCTCTCTATAGTCACTACTATAGTTACAGTTCCACAAGCCTATTGAGAGATTCTTTATACATTATGTCAGTGTTAGGCTAGGTTCACACGGCTTATTGCCGGCGTAATTGCGAGGACGGATTTTGCCCGCAATTACGCCGGCTGCCATGTAGCGGGGGCGGGGGTGGAGGGGCGGCTGCTGGCCGGCCCCATAGACAACCATTATCCATGGCGCGTATCCCGCCGGGATAATGTGCATGTCACTTTCTCCCCGCTCGCCGTATTTCGCGAGCGGGGAGAAGAGACAGAATCCATAGTTCTCTAAGAGAACTGTGGATTACCGTAATGACTGGGACGGATTTGCGCCGTATTTCGCGCAGTACGGCACGGAATACGGGACCAAATCCGTTCCAAAATAAGCCATGTGAACATGGCCTTAGGGTGCATCCACACGGCAGGTTAAAATACCAGCTGGATTCTGATTAAAGAATCTGCCCGGTATTGTGACATCTTGTACATGGCTCTGGCGGATGATTCTGTCCATGGTTTGTGGATTCGCCCGTCCCCCTCAACCACTGACATGTACATCTTCTGCCTGAAAACTAGGTGGAAGAATGAACGTGTTCTAAGTTTCGGAACGCCGGCGGTGTAACAAAATGTCTGTCGGAAAAGTCGTATAGTGTGGACTGCTGCACGGATTTTCTATTTATATCAATGTAAAAGGTTGACAGTCTGTTTACAGATGGTTCTGTAAAACCAACTGAAAAACCTGCCGTGGGGACAAACCCTTAAGGTAGCTCTAGGAAAAAGTTAGCATTTAGAAGAAGCTGATGTTTGCTATCAACATGTTTCATTGTCATTACTAATTTCTATTTGTAGGTACCGTATATACTCAAGTGTATGCCGACCCGAATATAAGTTGAGGCATCTACTTTTGCCACAAAAAACTGGGAAAACTTATTGATTTGATTATAAGCCTTGAGTGGGAAATGCAGCGGCTACTGGTAAATTTCAAAAATAATAATGGATACCAATAAAATTACATAGGCAGGTAAATGTCCCCCATAGGCAGGTATATGTCCCCCAGAGGCAGTTTAATGTCCCATAGGCAGTTAAATGTCCCCCATAGGCAGGTATAGGCAGTTTAATGTACTCCATAGGCAGGTTATAGGCAGATATAAGCATGTATAGGCAGGTATATGTCCCAAATAGGCAGGTAATATGAAAGCATCTTCATGAATAAGTCCCCATAGGCATGTATGGGCAGGTTTATGTCCCCATAGGCAGGTATAGACATGTATAGGCAGGTATATGTCCCCCACAGGCAGGTTATAGGCAGGTATATGTCCCCATAGGCAGGTAATAGGCATGTATAGGCAGGCTTATGTCCCCATAGGCAGGTAATAGGCATGTATAGTCAGGTATATGTCCCCATACACAGGTTATAGGCAGGTATACTGTTTGCCCCCATAGGCAGGTTATAGGTATGTATAGGCAGGTATATGTCCCGATAGGCAGGTTATAGACAGGTAAATATCCCCCATTGGCAAGTTAAAGGCAAGGTTTTTTAAAAATAAATACAAGTACTTACCTCTTTCCCTCGCTGCTACGACTCCCGGGCGCTCTGTCTTCTGGCACAGGTGGCGCAATGTTATCAGGCTGTGCAGGAGCAGGGAGCATTCGCTCCCTGGTCTGCAGTGGTATCTTCACCTGTATGGGCTCCCAGGCCACGGCAGTGTCCGGACGCTATTGGCTGACTCGGCATTAAACTAATTTCTCTACCTGAGGAGTAGCAAATAGTTGAATTGGCACTGCTGGTGCCCGGGCTATGGCAATACTTGAGCATCGACAGTGACTCGAGTATAAGCCGAGGACAGATTTTTCAGCACATTTTTTGTGCTCAAAAACTCGGCTTATACTCGAGTATATAAGGTTACATCATGCAGGTATAAACTTCGCAGATAACGCACCATGTTGCCTCGGCACAAAAAGTTATCCCATTTTCTGTAAGGTTTTTGTAGGTTTTGCATTATAAGAACTGAAAAATGGAAAATTGATTGCTACATTTATAAGTATAGTAAATGTATTTAGTTTATTGCTATGTAAGCGTATCATATACTGATGTAGCAGAATATAAGTTGATCATGATATCAGAGCTTTTGGGTGATCTTACATCACATTAAATTCCATTGAAAAGCTTTGAAATAGCTGAGATAAACTTTCTGTACTGTGATATCATTATCTGATTATAACAGCAGAAAAAACACTCGGCTCTATGGCTACATTTTGCAATTCCACAATTTGTGGTCAAGTTTAGTTTTGCTACATTTGTCTGGTTGAATATAAATTCACAGCTTTGAGGGGTATTTTTTTTTTTTTTTAAATAACATTGCCAAGCCAAAATAAAATGAGAGAAGAACAGTGGCCTCATTTATCAAAACTGTCTGTGAAGCTGCATTTGTTGCTCATAGCAACCAATCAGAGCTCAGCTTTAATTTTTTGTAAAATGAAAGTTGGCTCTGATTGGTTGCTATGGGCAATACAAACAGTTTTAGTGTTTGACAGCTTTGATAAATGAGGTCCATTGTTTCTATTTTTGTGCTGTGTTGTTTAATAGGTCTAGCAATATGCTAACAGTGGGTGATGTTATCCAGACTCCCACTACATCCGAAGTTATGGTTTATTTAGACGGGAATACATGTTCTCATCAGAAAAATATATAAACCCCAATTAAATATATAAAATAATATATATATATTATATATATATATATAATATATATTATATATATATATATATATATATATATATATATATATATTTATATATATATATATATATAGCTCTGGAGAATATATACCGGCAAGGCAGACATTTGTTTATATATTTATCAGAATAAGAGTAGATGAATGAATGTGAAAGACAATATTTGAAACTCAGGATACCAAGTCTGTCATCCAGAGGCAGGCAGGTTTCCCTGATAGATGGAAAATATAGATACTTGTAATCTGCCCCTATAATAAACCTGATACCCTAATATCACCCTACTCCAAGTATGGGCTTTATCAGGACTTATGCACATAGATGGATGGATGGGTAGTAATAGATAGATAGATAGATAGATAGATAGATAGATAGATAGATAGATAGATAGATAGATAGATAGATATAGATATAGATAGATAGATAGATAGATAGATTCATACTGTAAGATAGATGCTGTAAGACTAATAGATAGACAGATAGATTTATACTGTAATATAGATGGATAGATAGATAGATAGATAGATAGATAGATAGATAGATAGATAGATAGATAGATACTGTAATATAGATAGATAGATAGATAGATAGATAGATAGATATAGATAATGATATAATAGATAGATAGTAATATAGATAGATAGATAGATAGATAGATAGATAGATAGATAGATAGATAGATAGACTGCTTTGATTATATCAGTTGAATTTTTTGGCAGAAATAAGAAAGGATGAGGACTGGCACTTGCATTCTCAGCTGGTATTTTATATTCTTAGAATACAGATAAAAATTAGATTTAATTTTTGAAAAAACATGTTGAATTCTCAGACTACAACAACATTGCTGTTGTGTTTGAAGACCTGAATAGTGCACACTGGATGTTGCAATTGAACGTCAGTGGATTTTTATTAATGATAATAAATATTGCTGAGCTGTACACTGAATGTTTTGTGTATACTATGCAAATCTCAGTTTAATTATCAAAGGCACAGTAAGACATCAGTAGAGTTCTGCTGGTTTATGTTTTCGGTTTGTTTCTATTATATATTGCCTGCTTTCTCGAGCTAGATTTGTCGCTTTGATAAAGCAATAAATTTGGATTCAATTATCCTTTACTTATTCAAATTATGTTGTAGGTCAGGAATTTAAACAGGATTACAATCCCATGCAGTTTGTGACAATCAAAAACAGAACACTGGCATTTATTAGAAGATTTAGTGTTACTACAGTATACTACACTATTCATGTTGTTAGCTAACAGGTGATTTCAAACAGGGAATTCTGTATTCAATGACATCATCTTTGAATGAAATTTCTCTTTCATATAGATTGCAGTGGCATAAAATAATAATAATAATAATAATAATAATAATAATAATAATAATAATAATAATAATAATCTTTATTTAAATAGTACCAACATATTCTGCAGCACTTTATAATTTAGTGGGAATAAGTACAAACATTATAGATTAAAAAGCACATACAAATGAGACACAAGGTGTGAGGGCCCTGCTCACAGAGCTTACAATCTATTAGGGTGTATGGGTGAGACAAAGGATAAGAAGTCTTAAGTTTACAATGGTTCAGCCAAGTTTCATAAATTTGAGGTGGTTTACATAAAAATTGGGTGAATCTGCCACCCTGACAGTACATCTATATACAGATAAGTGCCTGTGACTGCATGAGTGTAGGGAGTCACATCTGTGTGTGATAGCAGGTGGGGGTTAGCAATTAGGGATCTTGGTAGACCAGACTGAGAAAATGTGTTCTCAGGGCCCTCTTGAAACTATGAGGGTTGTGACTCTGCCTGATCGCCCGTGGTAGCATGTTCCAGAGAACTGGTGCAGCACGTGTGAAATCTTGGAGATGGGCATGGGAGGTTCAGATGACTGAGGAATGTAATCTGATATCAGCAGCAGAGTGGAGAGACTGGGTAGGGTGGTAGACAGAGATGAGAGAGAAGATGTATGAGTTGCAGCACAGTGGAGAGCTTTATGGATGAAAGTGATTAGTTTGTGCTGTATTCTGTACTCGTAGGGCAACCAGTGCAGTGATTGACAAAGGGTAGAGGCATTAGTATAGCAGAAGGAAAGAAAGGCGAGCCTGGCTGCTGCATTCATGATAGATTGGAGAGAGGCTAGTTTACAGAGAGGGAGACAGATAAGCAGGGAGTTACAGTAGTCAAGACAAGAAAGAATTAAAGCAACAATAAGGGTTTAAGTTGCTTTCACAGTGAGAAAAGGATGGATTTTGGAGATGTTCTTGAGGTGCAGGTGACAGGAGCAGACAAGGAATTGGATATAGGGGGTGAAAGACAAACCAGAATCTAGTATAACCCCAAGACGGTGGGCCTGCTGCCTAGGAGTTATGGTGGTACCACACACTGAAACAGAAATAGCAGAGTGAGGTTGGTTAGTATATGGCGAAAAGACAAGAAGTTCGGATTTAGTAAGGTTTAGTTTCAGATGGAGAGAGAGGACATTATGTCCGACACAGCGGACAGACAGTCACTGGTGTTTTGTAGCAGGGCAAGAGTAATGTCTCGGGAAGAGGTGTATAGTTCAGTGTCATCAGCATAAAGATAGTACTGGAAGCCAAATCTGCTGATGGTTTGTCCAATGGTGGCTATGTAGAGTAAAAAGAGGAGTGGACCTAGAACTGATCCCTGAAGAACCCCACCAACAAGAGGAAGAGGAGAGGAGGTAGAACCGGAAAAAGAGACACTAAAGGAGCAGCCATAAAAGTAAGAAGAGAACTGAGAGAGAGCGGTGTCCTGGAGGCCAATGGCGCTGAGCATGCTGAGGAGAAGGTGGTGATCCACGGTGTCAAACGCTGCAACGAGTATTAGTGAAATTAGAAATTGATGAGCAACTACAGAAGACCAGATCAAGAGAGTTCCCATCCTTGCGAGTGGGAGAGTCTGTAAATTGCAAGAGGCCACGAGAAGATTTTAGTGAAAGCAACTGAGAGGTGGAAGGAGATATGGGGTCATCAATGGGGATGTTGAAATCACCCATGATGAGTGTGGATATTTTGGTAGAGAGGAAGTGAAGGAGTCAGGCAACAAAATCATCCAGAAACTGGCAGGGTGAGCTGGGAGGAGGGGGGGGGGGGGGGAGGATCTGTACACAACTGCGACTGTGATAGACAAGAGCCGAAAGAGTCTGAGGGTGTGGACCTCAAAGGAGGGGAAAGTGAGGAAGGGTATGGGAGGAATGACGTGGTAAGTGCAGTGTGGAGAAGAAGTATGCTGACTCCTCCACTCTGCCTGTTCTCAGGTCTGGGGATGTGGAAGAATTGTAGGCCGCCATAGGTGAGAGAGGCAAGGGAAGCCGTGTCAGATTGCTGGGTCATGTTTCTGTGAGAGCTAGTAGCTTGAGGGTTAGAGAGGAGTAGGTCATGAACAGCAGTGAGTTTGATATAGACAGATAGGGAGTTCCGCAAAGCACACTTAAAAGGGTCAGGAAAAGACATACAATGAATAGCAAGCAGGTTAGCAGGGTTTCTGGATGGTAAAATAGGAGGCAGATGGCTGCAAAGTAGATAGCAGAAGTGAGCATAGTGAATAAGTTGTATTTTAAAAAAAACAGTTACTCACATAAAAGGTGGTCCTCCTAGCCCTCTTATGCTCACTTTTGTCTAATTTTTGTCATATTTCTGAAGATCATGTCATTTTCAAATCATGTCACTTCCAAGTATGGCACATAGACCATCAGTCACATAGACCTGAGCTCTCTAACTTATACTATGCCCTGTGGCGTTCATTGATATCATCAGTGAACTCAGGTGTAGTAAATGGGTGGAGCTACGAATGGCCCAGTACAGCAAAGACTTCAAGGGGAATATCTGGGATCAATGGCTACACAAATAAACACAGGGTAATAATGGAAAACAGAGCTGGGGTGAAATCTACACATACCATTAAAACAACTCAGGACAATTAAACAAATAATGCTGAGGGCTGGCTGGGGACCAAAGGATTGTGTGGATTCCTCTGCAGTCAGCCATTGAGGCTTCTATAAAACGGATCCCAGTTTAGTAAGCCAGCTATTCGGACACAACTATTGTCCAAACAGCACCATTTGTTATAGTGACACATATCATAATGCATTAGCATGCAGGAGTATTCTAATACTCTATATGATCTGTATTAAAAAATGATATGTAGCAACCACATAATGAGATTAAAATAAGAAATAGAAAAAAAATAACAATATCAAACCCCTCCAAAAAATGTAATTTGTTATTTTTTTTACAAATTACATGGCAGCAGCAACAACACCAATTCACTTGATAATAGTAAGCTGTAAAATCCCTTTCAGGCCTTTCAGGTCCGGTCACTAAAGGATTAAGTAGCTGTGGTGACCACTGTGAATTTGCCTTTTCAAACACTGGTTACCAGTTATTTCTCATAGGGGAGTAGCTCTTAGGTATATACAGAAACATCACAAGCTGGAAACTCTACTTCTATGTGATTTCTATGTGCCCTATGTATTTCATGTGAGAAACCCCTGTAAATCTGATTTATGATAGCACATAATACATGACAGACATCATACTACAGACATCATAGAAGACAGCATTAAATTTCAGATGTCATAGAATATAGTACTAAAGTATCACTAAGACAAAATGTTGGTTATGTATGTAAGTCTAAGACTTTTTTTGTTGCCCACAGCAACCAATGAGTGCACGCCTTTAATTTCATATAGTGCTCTGAATAAATTAAAGAGGAGCTTTGGTTGCTATGGACAACAAAGAAAGTCTTAGACCTAGAAAGTTTTCTTACATGTGGCACTGTTCCTCCCTCCAATCGGCACCCTCATGATGAGATTGTGGGGTGCCGTTCAGTTATCATGGCAACTTGAAGTCTAATGAAGGCTTTCATAGCTACCATGTTGAGGTTTCTAACGGAACCGCTATCTTGGTAAACCTTCTACATTATTTATATAATGTAGAACTGTGTAAAAGTGATGGAGCACTCTAGCAGTCAAGTACCCTAGAGGAACTAAATGTAAAAGTTTAAAAAAAAAAGTTTTAAAAGTATAAAAAAAACCAAAAAAATAAAAGTTCATATCATCCCATTTTAGAAATAAAAATTTGCACATAATTGTTATTGCCCTGTCCTTAAAAGTCTGATCTTTTAAAATACACTATCATTTTTTCCATAAGCTAAAGACCATAGAAGAAAAAAATTCAAAACGCCATAATTGAAACCAAGAGGGTTAATGTTGTAGGAGATGATTATCTTCTATCCATGTTGACCAAAGTGAGAAAAATTTAGAGACCTTTTCTTCTCTAAATGCTAGCATTTTTTCATATATACAATTTGTGGAAACAATTTCTGAGACCTCTGTACTGAACGGGGGATTTGGAGATTTCCATTTCTTATGTTAAAATTCAACAAACATTAATGTTTAAAAAAACAAACAAACAAAAAACACCATAATAGCGTTTTTTCAGTCATCTCATGTTCTCTAAAAAATGGAATAAAAAGTGATCAAAAAGTCACATGTATCCTTAAAGGGTTTTTGCCACGATGTAATGTTGACGTAGGATCCTCCAAAATGGGTATTTAATCACTTTTCTAAATATATGTGATTACAAAAAGTGAAGCCTGTGAGTGCTACAGTTTTCTTTACAAGCCCATAGTTACTTAAAAGTTTGCATTAGACACGACCAGGAGAGCTGACAGGCCGCACTTGCGTTGTCTGCACTTCTTATCTGATGACAGGGAACATGAATGAGTTTCCAAGGGACTGTGGAGAAAGTGCAGTGTATGAGGCTTTAGGTTGTATAGACAATCCACTGGTTTTACTGTTATTATTTGAGTGAACATTGCAGACGCTCCCTTATTTCTCCCTCTGTGCTCCTTGCTGCTCAGCCCCCTCCCTCTCCCCTCTGCAGCGTTCATGATTTGTTTATATTTTCTCCTGAGCCAGATAAGAGGAAAGTAACTCACTTCCTGGCAAAACCCCTTTAAATGTTAACAATAATAACTACACGTCAGTCCACAAAAACGTAACCGTCAGGACCGTTGGTGGAAGACCAAAAAAGTTTTTGTTCACAGAAAATAGCACTGCAGTGAAAATTTGAGAAATAGAGTATATACATAGTGGAATTGAACCAACCTGCATAATATAGGTAATACATTACTTGTACTGAAGAATAAATGACATAAAAACAACCCCCCCTCCAAACATATCGCAAATCTGTTTTTTAACATTCCACACCACTTTTTTTCCACCTTCCCAGTACATTCTATGGTACGAACAATGGCACTATAAAAAAGTACATCTTGGCCAGCAAAATAACAAGCCCTCATATGTCTATGTAGTTAGAAAAATAAAAAGGTTATCGCTCTTGATGAAAAAAATGAAAAGCCAAAAAATTATGATCGGCTATAAGAAAGGGGTTAAAATGAAAACCGGGATGTAACACATTAAATATTACTTTTGTCATATGAAAGGTAAGGACTTTGTCTGTTGTGTTTGTAATATAGGAGGAAGGAACAATATTTAAAGTCAATCAATAAAAATGGAGAAGATCCCATTGAGGGGTAAAGTATAAGGCTATGATCTTAATGGAAAGCAGATTCCCAAATGATGGCTGGGCAACAGTTTGACACTTTGAATGGAACCCGTGAAGTCCTAAAAAAAAGAGTTAATAGCTTTTTCTCCACTGCCTTCACTGCTTTAGCTTTTTATAGCGTCTTCCACAGCCTATATTAGTTCTGGAACCAGATATGATGAACCCGTAAATTGAATGGTTAGAGCACCTACAGAAGGTTCATGACCCTTGACAACCCGTAAAAAAAAACAATGCTCTAGAACTGATCTCCACTGTTAAGTTCTTAAGGGGGCTTGAAGCAGAGCACTTCCCCCATTTAGAATTGAGTAGTGGAGACTATCCAGCTGCAAATCTAGGGAATCATTAGCATACCAGCAGCGATAACCATTGCATGGTGGAAGCTATAAAAGGAGAAATAATAATTCAAATCCATGGAGTAACACATTAAGTAAAAGTTGCCAGCTCACTCTTTAATATACTAGCTACAATAGGCAAGATAAACCTTTAGACATAGAATTAAACGTTCTGTTGTATGGATCATTGTTTTCAGAATATGTCCATATAAAATGTATGATGATAGAAATTGGGATCTTCTGATTGGCCTAAGTTAGGACATAAAATTTGGACTCAGTAACAATGAGACCAGCCAAGAGGCATAAATCCTCCTCTGAAGTGAAGCAGATGATTTACTGATGGGGTTAGCCTTTTTGAATGACAAGTGTGCTATTAATTTTTTTCTAACTGGTTAGTAGGTTTGTTGGAGAATCCTAAGGCACTCTGGCCAGACACTGAAAAAACGCATAATGACATTCATTTTTGGTTTAGTTTTCAGTGTTTTAAATTTTACCACTCAGATGAAGTGAAAGATTCATTTTAGTTTGGATTTAGCTCTTTCTCCTATATTCTTTACTTTACCTCAGTCTGTTGCTGAGATCTCTAGTGTTCTACCATCTTCCCTTGGGAAATAAAAAGCTGTTAGTAAGGCTCTGATCACATTTCCATTAATTCTTTTTTGTAAGGTTTTCATTTTTCTTTGATAGGCAGAACAGCATGACATGTAAAAAAAACGAAAACCAAATGGAACCATTATAAGCCGATAGATGTCACCAGAATACATTTAGATCAAAGAAGAAGACAATGGAATGTATTACAATATCCCAAAGTATATCATTCATGGTTAGCAATAAATGAACAGAATATAATTAAAAATATTAAAAGCATAAGTTAATTTATTACAGAAAATGCACTGTTGGGCATAAAGGGATTTAGCTAGCAACAAGCTTGTAAAATACTCACCATGTTTTTTATATTCCTATATTTGATTCGAGGTTTCTACTCCAGGTGATCATCAGCATTGTTTTAATGACTGTTGGAAGGGTAAGAATTCATCAAATAGGATGCCAGAAGATACTATAGTGCCAAGAAGATGCTGCAAATCACAACTTTCTCTGTCATTTGCTATTGTGTTGCTGTTGGACATCTAAAACTGATAATGCCATTTGACTGACAGCAAGAGAAATAATTGGAAGAGTCTCAAGGGGGTACCTACAGTATATTCACAATGACAAATTCATCACTCATGATAATAACAGCTTGGGAACAGAACTTTCCATGCAAACAGATGTTCTATTCTGCTATCAAATTGTATAGTATTGCAGCACAGAATAAGAATGAAATTTTGGCAAGACAAAGTAGGATATAGCAAAGCCCTGAGTTATGCACACAAAGTTTTTTCCTTTATTTTTATTTTTGTTTGAGGAATTTAAGAACTGAAAACAAACATGCACTTGCAAGTGTTATAAGGAAGGTTCTCTGGCATATGAAACATTACAAATTGTTTTAGTATCAGAATGAATGAACACAGTCAAATTTAGACATGTTTGTCACAATACTAAGGGCCACGTGTATGAACCTGTTTAGGTCAAAAACTCACTTTTTTGCCCATAGCTTACTATGGGCAAAAGAGTGAGTTTTAGACCTAAACAGTTTCGTACATGTGGCCCTAAATGTATGGCTGATTGCATTCCATAATATTTAAATGTAAAGATAGCATTTACCTCTGTGGAACCTTAATGTACATAATTAAGGATTACTGCCTTCATTTCTTGACTCCACTGTGGATAGTGATTTGATTTCCCTATCCCTTGTTTTTGGAATCTCTGCATCTGACAAAGATATTCTTTAAAGGGATTGTCCAACCAAACACATTAATGGTATATACAGTATATACGATATACCATTGATGTACAGCCCTGCCTTGGGGACCCGTACCCATCTCAAGAACAGACTTCGTAAAGTCTTTGTTTTTTTTAACAGAGAGGTGGTCAGAATGCTCCCATTGATTGCAATGAAGCATGCTACTGTATATGTTGGTAATTCCCCTTTAAGTAGTGAAATCAGTGGAATCTGATGCTGCCCTACAATCTCTTGTCCCATATCCTTCCTTGTTTCTGAGTAATAGCAGTCTCTTTGTACAACACTATATGTGTACAGTATGCAGAAGCTGCTGTAACAATGATAGGTATGAGAGATTGAAAGACAGGTGGTATGCTGATAAATACTATTGTGCTAATTTCTCTCTATTCGGTTTGACAATAGTTTGACCAAACATGTAAAACAATGTAGGGTTCCTGAACTTGAGTTTTTTTATTCTGTCCCTAACCATAATTGTAATCATAAGTTTGGATTAGGGGTTTTAGACCTTTTTAGGCCTAACCTACCTTTCCGCTAACTTCTTATTTGGGCAGTACTCTCACGCTGAAGTCACCTCCGCTTCCATTTCCAATTTTATTTCTGGTCCCATGTCATATAAGGCACCACCATTGTATTCCGGCTGACTTTGGCAAAATCGGCTACACATTTTTTCCTGACATTTTGATAAGGATGTGCTATGGATATCATCTGTCTGGATATCAGCAAAATCTGTGATACAGCTTCCCATAAAGAGATCATATATAAGTTATTGAAAATTGGACTTAATTCCTGTATAGTTCAGTGGATTTACAGTTTGTTCAAGGAACAAATTCAGAGTGTTGTAGTTAATGGAGTGCTTTCTGAATAGCCCAGTTATAAGTGGTGACCCCAAGGTTCTGGGTCCTGAGATTTTTAATATGTTTGCAAGTAAGGGAGAAGGCTTGGTAAGTAAAGCTTGCCTCTTTCTTGTTGATGCAAAAGTGTGTAGTAAAGTTGAATTCCCTGTAGATATATGTGACATGGAAAAATATTTTGCTTTACTGGGTAAATAGCCATAATGATGGAAATTGGAGTTCAATGTTCCAAATGAAAAAAATAATCCCTTGATTGAGTATAGCTTTCAGAGTGTTCTATTATTCAGGACTTTAACAACAAAGAATTTAGGGTTTCTATGTATGTAGGGTTCACTTATGTAAGCCTCACCTACAAAAAGAAATAGATAAATTAGAATAGGTCTAAATAGAGGCTACAAAAATGTTGAAAGGTCTCAAGGACATGGCATATCATTTAAAACAAAGTGGTTATCTTACATATCTTACAATAAAACATTTATCACCTTCATTATCCACAAAATAGGTAAATATCATAATATTGCTAGTTTCCTGGTTTATTTGGCATTGCTATTCCTTTCATTTCAATTGACTATCCAGTACTATAATATTGTACCATGTTAGCCATAGAAAGCAGTAGAAGAGCAAAGAATTCAGGTGACACCTTTAAGAGGCTAATTGAGTACTATATATTTGATGACAAGGTTTTGAGAGTATTAGCTCTCTTTGACAGACATAATGTTATACAAGAACCCGAAAATTCACAGACTTTTTATACACATAAGACATGAATCTTCAAGGAATCTTAAAAACAACTAAATGCAATATAAGCAGAGAAGTTATTTACAACATCATAATTTAGGCCAAGAAATAATCTAAAAAGGAGTGACAGGAGGACAATTAACTTTTGCTGTTATCTGTTTCCTATCAGGTGGAAATTTGTTACCCCCACAGTTCACACAGTGCACATGTGACATGAAGCTAGCATGGATATTGAGCCCATGTTGCAAAGTTTGAAATTTGTTGCATTAGCTTATATTCCCATTCCTTCCTCTGCCTCTGTGTCTTAAAATGTCCCATTTAAACCACAACCCGCAAATCTTCAACAGAGTGGTCTTCTCTGGAGAAATGTGCTGCCATTTGGGAGATCTGTTCTGCTGTTATTAATAGTGAATTGTTTTGACTTAATACATTGACTAAGTCTATGCAAGGTTTCCTAAACATAGATGCCTGTTGTGGGACACCACACACACATAATTAGATATATCATGTTGGAACACCTGCAGGAAAATGTCCCCCAGATTCTGTGTACCTGCTGTGATTGTAGGACAGGCACACTGTCAGCGGTGTGGATGTGCCTGCAGGTCTTGCACATCTTTTGCATGCAGGATCAGATGCCATTTTCTGTTGGGGCCTTTAGGGCACTCCAGACAATAATTTGTTGCAGGTTAGATGGTTGACTACCCAAGAACAGCTGAGAAATATATTCTGGTGTTCTTACTAGTCTCACAGAACTAACTGGAGAAGAACTATGTATGCAGGTCCACCACTACAGTCTTCCTGACTATGACCATGAAGTGAGGAGGGATAGGTGATAAATGTTGATTGTGGGATAACCCCTTTGCAGAACCTATATTTGTAACCAGGAGAGTAGAAGAATAAGAGGGGACATGATTAAAGCCTTTAAATACAATAGACCTTTAAATGAGGTGAGAAAAGTATTTTATATAACAAACTTGGAAAATAACAATGGGGAAAATCAGAAGCCAAGTCATAAAATACCATTTTACATAGACAATACTAGGAACAAACCTAAAACAGATGTGGCTGAAAAATCAACAAAGAGTGAATTTTAATTTCATTTTGGGGACTGTAAAATCTTCTCCTTGATATTGACTGATCTTAAATGTGTTTATATATATATATATATATATATATATATATATATATATAATATATATATATATATATATATATATATATATATATATATATTTGTGTATATATATATATATATATATATATATAACACCAAAAGGAGTTTGTCATCAACAGCTAGAACATATCCATGTCTGGGAGAGCAAATATGGTATAGTAGTACAATTTCAAAAGAGCACTACAAAATTGTTTGTCAGAATACAGTGAAAGAAAAAAAACAAAAAAAAACATACATTTAAGCACTGTAATATGATTTGCATAAATGTTATTTCACCAATTCAATAAACCTGAAATAACTCACATATTTGTGTTTATTTTCAGAATCCGATAAATTATTCATCCAGGTAAATTCTTAAAGCACAAAATCTGTCTTGATATCCAGCTGTGTCAGAAACAGACTTCTTTAGCAAATGCAATAAACTGGATTGTAGAAACCTTTATGTAGCAACAATTTTCAGCTTGAATTCTTTCCTCTCCTTTTTGTGATTGTGAAAGGTTTCCTCAGAAACAACATAATGGAAGTCTGTATTGTAACTTCAGTGTGTGACATTCATAAAAGTCTAAAATGGTTGAATGAGCTTGTCGTTAGAAGTACTGACAACTTGGAAGACCCCATTACATGACTTTGCTTAATTAAATGGTGAAAGTTATTGTTCTACTTCCTGAAAAAAAAAAATAACTTAAAGGTTATACCAGAATTGTGTGATAAATGGATTTTTTATAAATATTAATACTTAACATACTTTTCTAAATTTTCTCTAAACTATAGTGCTGAGAACTTGTGGCCACCCTTACTTACAAAGTGCTAGAAGCCTTATTGCCTGCTATTGACGGCACACATACTTTGTGAAAGGTGACCACGTTTTCTCAGTAAGAAATATAGAGATATATTTAGAAATGTAGGAATTTAGCATGATCACCTCTGGTTTTTAACAGTGAGAAAAATAACTGTAAAATGCCATTTGCACCGCTTAGCATCTTCCACATGCCAAAGCGACATTTGTTTCCCATAGATAAGTGTAGGGTTTATCCACCATCCAGATAAGTCAGTGGATGGAAAAAGCAGGAGCATTCAAATACCCTGTAATAGATTACATTTTATACCCATGTTTCATGTTTTTTTGAAATATGTTAATCGTACAGTATATGACGTCTTCCTTTTTGTTGCCCAATAGTAGATCTTGGAGAAATAAAGGACTGAGCATGTTGAAACTTAACCACCAAATATTTTGCTCCTGCAGAAAATAACCCACTGCCAGAGGTGTTCGGTCAGTTTATTATTCTTTTCTCACTAAAATAATGTGTGCATGCTTAAGAGCTTATTCCCAATTCTTAACTTCCAGGTTAGGAAAAGGTATAATCTGGCCACAGAAAATTGGAAGGTCGCCATGGATGCACGACACTTTTAATTTTGTTCTAAGTGCAGCCAAGCAAGCTTGCTTGGCTATTCTTGGAATCCCCTTTAAAATGAATGGAAAGTGCTACGCATGAGTGGCCACCTTCCCATTCTGCAGGCACCAATCTCCAGGTAGGTGCAGGTCTCTTTTGATATTCCATAAATGTCTGAGATTGTTAAAAACCCTCAAGTATACTTAGGAAACAAATTATTTTTACATGGGCAAGTTTACTTAATCCCCATGAATCATTAGAATAAAGGTTCTGTATCTACTTTACTATAATCTAACTAGACACTATGCATAAAATAACAATACAGACCCATTCAAGTTAATAATGCAAAGCTGCACTACCAACACAAGACCAGATAGGACATGGCATTTTGCAGAGAAAATAAATGATCAGGACTGTGTCATTGTTGGACCTTTCTTCTTCAAACCTATTGTACCAGATTAAATTATTAAGGCTACACAAAACATATATAGGTGACATGTCAGAAAAATGGTGGCGGCGCAGCAGTTTTTAGGCACATTAAATCAGTGTAAAGTACGCTAGAAAGTCCGATCCTCTCTGGCATCAGGTATACCTTGCATAGTAAACTTAATGCGCCTAAAAAGGTGCATTGCACCTAAATAGGCGCATTGCACAAATCACGGCACATAGCATTTCATTGGTAGTGTATGCAATGCTACTATTGAGGCGCATTGCGCAACGGAGACGCATAACATATTACTATTGTATGTAATGCGCCTAAATAGGCGCATTATGTTATGGAGGCGCACAGCATATCATTTTTAGGTGCATTACAATGTTTCATGCCCGGTGAATAATGCGCCTAGTTTTGGTGAATGACAGTTCATTTACATTGAGAATATGGCATTAAAAGTGTTGATTACACTCATAATACTGTATTAGTACATATATATGAATGTGGCTCGGCAAAACTAGGCGCATTACTGCTTGAACAGGCAGACCAATTTCAGCGTGGTCTGCCTGAGCCCGAGGAGTCGGAGTGGAACTAGCTTTGCCGTTAGGGCAAAAAATGTCCATTATTTCTCAACTTACACCAGTACAATAATAAAAAGTAATTTATGATGATTATCAAACTGTATAAAATTAAATTATTTAAATGTAATAAAAAATGTTATCATAGAAAATTAATATAAAATATATAATATCCCAAAAATATAAAAGTATCTGCTATAAAAGCGCGATGAACTTTTGACACCATTTACGACTGCACAAAATCACTTTCATATATTCAGACGCATTAAAAACTGAAAAAAGATGAGAAAATGAACTTTGATGCACCTAGGGAGACATGTATGATCATGTTTTTCATACTTCTCTGGCGTAAAATGCGCCTAAGTGAGCAGTCTACGATGTTTAATGCGCCTAATAAATGTGTTCATAAGAGTCAACACTTTCTAATGCGCCTAACATGAGGGGGTGTTTTGTGAGCGTTCTGGGGGCATTGCACCACATTCGTAATATTAGACACATATATGAGTGTGGTTCGGCAAAACTAGGCGCATTACTGTTCAGACAGGCAGACCTATTTCAATGTGATCTGTCTGCGCCTGAGGTGTCGAAGTGGAGCTAGATTTGCTGTTAGGGAAAAAAATGTCCAATACTTCTCAACTTACACCAGTACAATAATAAAAAGTAATTACTGACAATTATCAAACTATTTAGAATTAAATTATTTAAATGTAATAAAACATGTTATTATATAAAATTAATATAAGAATATATAATATCCCAAAAATATAAAAATATCTCCTACATTAAACAACTCACTGATGTTGTTGTTTAGATTTTTTTATTTTTACTACATTAAATTTGAAATTTATTTTTGCTGCTCTCATCCTTTATTCTACATATAGCAAGAGCCAGCACAGCACAGGTCTTGCTGGGACCTGTGGTTCACTAAGCAAGATCAGTACCATAGTTTTTAATCGCTTATATGCTATTCTAATGACTTTTCTTTTATTTTCAACCTATATATAGCCTTTTTACATGTTAGGCGCATTACTAATGCGCCTAAGTTCCATAATGCGCCTAACACATAGGTGAGGCGCGTTGAACTTTAGACCTCATTTATAATCACACAAAAACCACTTTCATACATTCAGGCGCATTATACACTGAAAACGAGACTTGACAATTCACTTTGAAGCACCTTCTTTCATACATGGCTCCCCTAGTTCCATACATGTCTCCCTATGTGTCACAGTGCATGCCACGGCCTCAGTTGAGGTACACATGCCTCTGTTTCGTTCCCTGATTCTCTCACTGTCCATGCCGTGGTCCCTAGTGGAGGCGTCCGCTACTGAGTTAAACTCACTTGTCGTCGCACCTGCTCCCATCTGTGGTTTGACTTGCACCCATTCTCTCTGACTTTCTCTGCACGGGCCAGTATCCCAATTACCCGGCCTATGACCTGTCACCTCTTTTGTTAAAAGGAACTTTCTGCCCCTGCCTCAAAGTCAGTTTGTTGATTTCCCTCATAGTGCCTCATGACACCAGACAACTGTCACAGGCCATTACATACATGTCCCACAACACTTTTTTTAATTTCTGGGTGAAATAACACAGGTATGGTACAATGCAAAGAGAACCTAAGACATATAAGTATTTACTAAAACAGACATGTCAGGGATGATGACAAGTCCCCCTTAATGGCATTATAATCTTTGTTGTTATCACTGCACACACAATACATCATACGTCATCAACAGGGTCTAGTAGGTTATTTTTTAATTAACCTATAAGAAATAGAATCTAGCATTATCTTCTGCTGGACCTTTGGTGTCTGTCACTATCTCATAATCTGAGGAACCTCTGTAAATATGATGGGCCAGTCCGACTATTCCAGATATATAATAGTAAAAACAAAAGACACTAAAATGTTTTTTCCGTGATAGACATTTATCACTTATCCACAGGAATGTTGACAAAGCTAGCTGTGCACTGCCCTCAGCTATCTTCATTAGTCCCTTAGGCTTCGAGGGAAGAATCCGTTCCCATGTTTGACTGCTGCTCTGTGCAAACACTTCCTCGCTACCCAAACACAGAAGAGGATCTTCATTTGAGTGATTTTTGGGGGAGTCAGCTATGGGCCCTTCCAGCGATTAGACATTTATCACCTATCTACACATCTATCACCTATCTATACCTACACATTATGTAGTGTGCCTAACACATGCCTCTAACTATGCAACACTCTAAAGTCTTCCTGTATTATCTACAACCATGACAGAAGATGATGAAAACTGATATTGATATTGTCATGTGTCTTGAGCTCCAGAAACTTGACTTTATTTAACTTCTGGTGAGCTGTTATAGCTTGTACGTATTTTGTAATGTATAAATGACAATTTATTGCTCTACCTCTTGACAGGAAAGGTACAGTCGTTTTACTCATAAAAGCCTATTTTTATTGAATGTATCAAAAGGAGTTATAGCAGCATGACAATACATAGAAGGGAGCCCTTAGTGCAAATATTGTGCAAAATGAAGACACAAGTGTACAGTTTATAGTCAAAGTTATGTTTCATTGACAGCAAAAAGCAATAATTTCCATTGCTGATGGTAGTATTAGTGTTTTACAATTAAATTCAAGTGATTTATTAGATCTTGGGGGTCCTACTTTTATCAATATTTAGCTTCAGCTTTTGAGTGCCTTAGTGTCATTTCTATTTGCTTTTATACTCAATCATTATGTTTTATTAAACAGTATATGTTTGCATTTACAAGACATGGGAATTATAGATCAAGTAAAGCCCTTTTCACTGCAGCATCAATACAATTCATTTGCCTAGGTTGCATGCTTAGATCTAGAATTTTATGATTTTTTTTACATTTCATTTGTTTTACAGACAACCAGTCAAATGTCTATTTTAGGGTAGATCAGTACTGTTTCTCTGTATAATATAATATATATATATATATATATATATATATTATATATATATAGATATATATATATATATATATATATATATATATATATATATATATATATATATATATATATATTATATATGGAGCTTTTCATAGTTTGCTGTGAATATATATATATAATGTTGTCTTTTTTCTAACCCAAGACATTTTTAATTAATACCTGTATTCTTGCAATGTTTCCTTGACTGAGCATCAATAAATCAATCAAAATATGGTAGGTTTAGAGAAGGCAGACAACATGCCAACTTCAATCACATCAATTTATTTAGTCAGCAATATGACCCAGCTGTGATCCACAAACTCTATGCAGGAGATAAAAGGTGATCTAAACATGTTATCTGGAACATTTTTTTTTCTCTATCTTTTTCTTTTTTTGTTAATTGTAAGCTTATATAGTCAGACAAATAATGTGCGCCTGTCTTGTAGAGCATCTTGCATTGAAATTCACTCCCAAATATGAAACTTGAAGTTTAGTTTACCAGTGATGGTTTACCTACTTACATTAATGCAGCAGACTTTACATTGGTAATTCATTTTTGGGTCAAATGTGATGGGTTTGTTGCAGATTTGGGTGCAGATAATACGAGGAAAGGCCTCTTGTTTATTTTAATGGCAAATCTACATACGCTCAACACTAGAGTGATCTAAAAGTCTAGTCTCCAGGGACTTGCTGCCTAAAAGCCCTATCAAATCCATGTACAGTAGTTGCTAGACAGTGTATCCCTAACAACCAGCCTGACAGAACAGAAGCTGGAGAGCATTTTTCCATCAGTAAAGTTACATTAATCAAATGTGCTCAAATGGCGAAAACGTTTTTTATCAGTAAAATGCCAATGATTCTCCTAGTTATCCTTTTAAAAGGCAAAATCCATTGAAATACTGATTGGGTCATACTTACCAAGGTTCATAAAGAAAACTTAAACACAGCATCATATTTTTTAAAGGGGCTATCCAAGAAAAAAAAAAAAATATATATATATATATATTTATTTATATGGACCTTTTCTCTCTTTTTTATATGCATATATACGTGGGTGGTTCACCACGGGTCCGTGTACTTCCTTCTATTGACGAGTGGGTGAGCTGGACTCTTTGTTTGCTTTTTGAATATATATATATATATATATATATATATATATATATATATATATATAAGCCCTGTCTCTAAACAAGGGCAAGTGAAAGGCACTGAAATTTGAGATAGCACACAATATCATGGTGCACTATCTGTCAAGTAGGTTTTTTACTATATCTGCACAGATATACGCAGATAACACAAGTGGCAATGATATCACAGGCAAGCTAGGCTCTACTACATTCATATATACTTACTTTTGCAGTCACCACTATTCCTACTAAGTGTTCACTGTTTACTTTCTCCTTTGTGATTGGCACTGACCACTGGAGTCAATCATTCAGTGCCATTCACTTGACATCAACTCTCAGAATGTAAATGGCACATGAGTGGTGATATCAAGCAAGTGGGACGTGACTGCTGAAGACACTATTGTAAACAGAGAACTGGGAACAACGCTTGCCCTAAATTTGAATACATAGTTAAGAATCAGTAAGACATACAACACCATACATTTCATCCCAGGTTAAATTGACAGAACATTTACAGCCATCTTTTGTTGCCTTCCACACTTTTATACATTTAAACAGGACTCTTAAACTATTACATTTGCTGACACAGAAAAAGCAGAAGTGGCTTGCTTTGATTTGAAGCTACCATTAACATGTCACACTAAGGTCATACCTTATGGATAACTTTCAGGGACTTTGCTTAATGATACATAGCACAACGGCTCACTACATTCTCTAATTTAAAATGACTGCATTTGCTGTTTCAGACCTACCACTACTGACTGCATGAAACTAGAAGACTGAATTATCATATATTCCATAATTTGATATTTCTTGATACTGACAATATTTTCCTTAAAGAGAAATTCAAGTTTTCAGCCTCAAGGATTTTTCTATTTCCTAATTGAGTTAAATGCTTACCATCAGTAATGCGTATCAGCCTAAAGCCCAGATTAACTGGACTATGCCATTGCTTCACAGGTTTTTTTTAGGTATGTTTTGGGATGTAAACAGACAATAAATCAGTATAGACATAAGTATGTACTTACAGTCATTTTTCTAAGCTTACTGGACAACATTGTTCACACTGGTAGGCATATAGTTGTCGGGTAACTACTTCAAACAACTTCCAGGGCAGTTTAACTGACCAGCTAACAAACCTTTAAGGCCTGGTTCCCATTTGAATGGGCAGAATGAGTGCATTTGCAGTTTCAAACCAACCACTAATGACTGCATGAAACTAGAAGACTGAATTATCATATAATCCGTAATTTGATATTCCTTGATACTGAGAATATTCTTCTTAAAGAGAAATTCAAGTCTCAATGATGTTTCTATTTCCTAATTAAGTTAAATGCTTACTATCAGTAATGGGTATAAACCTAAGCTCAGTTTACACTGGACTGTGCCATTGCTTCACAGCTTTTTAGGCATGTTGTGTGATGTAAGCAGACAACAAACAGATCCATAATACAAAAATTATGTGTAGGACTATAAGACCATACTGTACTTCTATATGTGTCTTATTTTAACCAAAGACATCTTTGTCTTCTATATTTACAAAGAATTTTAAATATTCATCCCTATAAAGAGAGACTCTAAATGACAGCATAAACCTTGTACAGTGAAACATAGGACTCTAAGGGCATATCCCCACGGCACAGGTTTTCGGATGGTTTTTCAGCCGGTTTACAGTTTTTCAGACCGCCTGAAAAACCGGCCGAAAATAAGCAAAATTGTGCCCTATGGAAAACCCGTGCAGCAGTCCCCAAACCGGCAAACCGGACGGTATTTGTCCTGTGCCGTGTATACGCGCCCTAAATGGTCCTGTAAAGGTTCCCTGAGCATTAGACTTCTGTTTATATAACTTTTCAGTACATCACCCATTGATCAAGACAACATATGTATATGAAGTGGAGCTGTCAATCGGTTCAGGATGAGCCATGCTTTTACAAAAACACACTGCAAGCACTTTGAACCCAAACTAAACAGCATACACAACATAAAAGTAAGCAATAAAAAAACTTTTAATTTGATGAAACAATACTAATACCAGAAATTTTTGTTTTTATAAAAAGTTTTAATGTACAAAACTGTAATAGAATTGTAGGTATAGTTTTGATATGTAAATTTTCCAGTTGCATTTTTAGCCCAGTGAAGTTAGTGGAAAATGCAGCAAACAGTAAGTAGGAAAAAAATAAAACAACCCCATTATATAGTTGTAAAATCTTCTTAACTAATCTGGGCATTTCCCATTGGAAAACCACCACAAAATGGTGTTATGTGAATGTGGCCAAATGAACTCATCTTAGAGAGGCAGGCATCAGTTATTATTTACTTCAATGAGCAGCTGCTTGTTGGAAACAGTCAGGCAAGAGCAGTAAAAGACTGCAGATTTTGGCAGCTGCAGCAGAATGTACAGCTGAGGTATGAAATGTGAAATTAGTAAATTAATAACAGAATTACATCTGTTTGTTTTCTGCTTATGTTATCCCTGAGCAAGACATGCTTGTTAAGACCGTTAAAGGTGCAATAAAATTCTCAGTTAAAAATTTGTATTCTTGTTAATGTTCTCGCTATTCATTTTTTCACATGTATAAAATATCCTGCATAAGTATCTGTATTTCTAAAAGCCCTTAGAGCATCATCTCATTTTAGGTTTAACTAAACATTCTCCATGTGTTATTCTGGAAGAGACTTGTAGAGAATTTTTATTGGTTCTGCATCAGAACAATATTTATCTAACATTAATAAGTCTTGGCAATATATACAATCATTCTTATGCAATCGTTTAAATGATTTTAGGAGTTTTAGCATCAATTTCGCACTTAATGCTATAAATCCCAACCTTGTGCTGTGTTGTAAATTTACAATTTAACAATCAAAGAACCGGTTGAACAGCTAGTCCTTCAAACTCCCTTTTGAACATGCACCACTTGTATCTAATGTATATTTAGAAATTGTAGTTTAGACTTTAGAAACATGAGATCATATATTCTGCTGTTATATTCTAAGAATATTAGGTTTATTATATTATATTAAGCCATACCGACTGTCCTGAGCATCAGACAGTTATTTGGCTAAATCACTCTCACTATTGGGAGGCAAGATCTAACCACTCCCATCACCTCCCATGTTCAGTTAAGGGTATGTTTTAGGCCCATTTCAATGGGGTTAATCTGCCTTGGAAAAGTGTGCATTGTTTGCAGTGACACAAGGCTTTCCCATTTAAATCAGTGGGATAAGGACTACAATTGAATTTAGACATGAATGCTGAAACAGTTTCAGATTAAATTCCATGTCCAAATCAGACTTGTGATCATTAGTATTTGCTGGGCAGAGGGGTGAAGCTCAGCTTCAAGTTTGAATGAGCTCGATGTCTGTACACATATATATGTACTCATAGTCATTTCTTCTAAGCTTACTGGACAACATTGTTCTTACTAGTAGGCATGTACATTTTGGGGATGTGTTATGAATAATGTTGATCGAACCGTTTGAGAATAGTTAAGTTCGAGTCGAACTTCACGATTTTTTAGAACTCAAGCCGAACTGGAGATTTTACAGTTCGTTCGAGTAAATGTTTGTGTTCTACATCGCATTCGATGTGCTCTTTTAATAGTTTTTATGCACAATAAATCAGTGTAAAGTGCATCTGAAAGTACGATCCTCTCAAAAATCTGGCGTCAGGTATACCTTGCATAGTAAACATAATGCGCCTAAAATGGCGCATTGCATAAATCGTGGCACATAGCTTATCATTGGAAGAGTATGTAATGCACCTAACGAGGCGCTTTGCACATGGAGGCACGTAGCATTTCATTACAAGTGTTTACATGTTAGGCACATTTCATATACTTGTAATGATAAGTTATGTGCTTCTGTGCGCAATGTGCCTCCATAGGTGCACTACTTACGCTTCCAATGATATGCTATGTGCCATGATTTGCGATAGTCGTGGCACATAGCATATCATTGGAAGAGTATGTAATGCGCTTATTGAGTCGCATTGCTCACGGAGGTGCATAACATATCATTACAAGTTTATATGTGATAAGCGCATTACATAATCTTGTAATAATATGTTATGTGCCTCTGTGCGCAATAGGCACATTACATACACTTCCAATGATATGCTGTGTTATTGAGGCGCACAGCTTATCATTTTTAGGCACATTTCAATATTTCGTGCCCGGCGTATAATACACCTAGTGTTGGTGTTCTGTTACGGATGCTAATTACAGCTTCTCCTCACCTGTATAGGTATAAAAATTAACCTGAACATCTTCTCCCATTGAATTTAATGGGGTTTGAAGTTCGACTCTAACTTCAAACTGAACTTCTTTTAGGGCTCGCTCATCTCTAGTTATGAATGGCAAAATATTTCCTGCCATTTTGTCATCTCCTTCATATCGAATCACATTTGAAGCAGTTGTTGGGCAACCACCTCAAACCACTTTCAGGGCAGGTTAACTGACCAGCTAACAAACCTTTAAGGCCTGGTTCACATCTGTGTCGGATCTTCCATTGTGAATGAAATAGGGGAAAAAAAACTAATCTGATTGCTGATACTGATGTATAAACTGATGCAAGCTGATAGCTATCTGTATACATTCACCATTGACTTCAATGTAAAAGAAAAAACTGAAAGGTCCCGTCTGTTTTTTTTTTTCTAACAGAAAAAATAGCGCAGCAAATGACACTATTTCTTCAGTCAAAAAAACTGATACCTGACAGAACAGAGACAAACTGATGCAAACTCAGAGCTTAAAAACTCCATCGAAATAATTGGGCATCAGTTTGCTGTAAATCTTGTTGGGTTAGGTAACCTGTTGAGATTTTAAATAGTAATCTGCTAAGTGTTTGTATTCAGTGCTAGAGCCAATTTCTTATCCAGCCTAGCCTTGCCCAGTGAGAAAATAAACAAATTACAGCAATCCAAACAACACATTTAGGAGGTTAATGCTTCATAGAAATAAAAGTTGCAGTTATCCAATTATAAAGCGAGGTAGAATCGAGTCACTTAGTTCAAATGCAAATGTCTTTTATTCAAAGGAGATACACAAATCCCATAGCCAGTCCAGGGTGAGAGTTTTCAGCCAACGGCCATTGTCCAACATGTCCAACACACTTTCTCAAGGTCCTATGAGAAAGCGTGCATGACACAGGAACTGTGACTGGAAACACTCACCCCTGGACATAGGATTTCTATATCTCCTTGCTCTGTGAGAGTTTATTGTAGTACTTAAGAATCTTAGTTTTTGTGTTTGAACGATTTTCTTCTGTACGCTGCCTGAGATGTCTCTGGGTCATAAATCGGCTTGTCAGGGTAAGTTGTAGCTTAGGGATACTTAATAAATAGAAAGAGAAAATGATCCATCATCCTTAAAACTCTTCATAATTTTTATTTGGAGAAAGTAAGAATCCCAAAAAACAGAGCAAGACACAGAAACAAGTTCCGTCCTTCATAGCTAGCTTTGTATTATGTGTCTTGTTGTGTCTTTTTAGATTCCTACTTTACCAAAATAAAGACTGTGAAGATTTTGAATGTTGCCAGATCATTTTTTCCTTCTATTCATTATAGTTGTGTGTGTTCTGGATGTCTAGGAGCCAGTCAATTCACGCTGTGGACTGGGACTCTGACATCCAATTAAAGATCTCTCCTGCTCTGAGAGCTTTGCTGGTGATAGTCCTTGGCTTGAGGTTATACGCTTTTGTTTGTTTGACTTTTGACCTATTTGTCTGTTTCCCTGACTTCCTGCTTTGCCGGCCATTTTGATACATTTTTGTTATTTTGTTCTGGAGGTCCCTGACAACAATTCCATTTACTTTAGTTTAGTTTTTTAGTTTGTGAATGCTTCATATAATTATTGCCTTTGACTACTGGTTGACTGCCCCCTTTAGTTTTTTTGTCGTCCTAAGTCCACCAGCATCGTTTCAGTATGCAGGACTGTGCTAATGATTCCATGGCTCTTTTCTGCAGAGTTATGAATTAGCATCCCACTGTCATCAAATTAATGCTTAGGAAGCAAAGAGCCCGTATACTATTCTTTCACAAAGTCCTAATGCTGCCTGTGTGTGCTGCTATTGTATTGATAAAGCACTAGTATAGTACTCATTTTTTTGGAAGAAAAAACAAAGAAAATCGTAACCTGTCCATGGTCTATAAACATATCACTATGAAAAAAAGTTCATTTTTAACGTATTACATTCTTGTTCGTGCTGGTCATGTCCATGAATATAAGCTTGACAGCATTTTGTGCTCTTGCCTATTTGGCCTTTGTACTTTTCAGTCAGATTTTGAAGGAGATTTATTTTCTTTTGGATAAAATAACATTTTGGTCTGGCACCAATTTATCAAGTATACAAGAATTTTATTGTTGTATAGAACAAACAGTACGTCATGATGTTATTTGTGGCTGTTCTACTTATGCAATAAAACTCTCCTTCTGAGAAAACTACCAATTTCTTTCACAGAATAACATTGTTTAAGTAGAGTGACCCCGCTCTTGCTAAATCTTCCTAACTGAAAATTAGACAATACACTGTTTTTTTTCACTTTGTTATTTTAGGAGATGAGCCAAATGTCCCTAATTGTGAATAAAATGAGTTTTTTCTTCAATACATCAATGTTGGCAATGCTACGTCCAAAGGATTTTTCAATTTAAAATGCCCTCATCTTTCTCTTACCGGTAGCTCATTTGTCTTGTAATGTCAGTTGTATATAATGGCACTCACAAATTGTCCAGCAAGATCTTAGCTATGCATTTGCATAGTAAAGGGCAGAGAAATGTTTTGAATTTATGCACTTCTACCGTGTGAAAACCACTAAAATATTCAAAGAAATGATTTGCTTATTTTATGTGTATTATATCAGTGTACAAAACACTGATTGTTAATGAGGTTAGTAAATATGGAAATGTAGCAAACACATCTGAGTATATTTAGTAGACATAAATTATGCTTATGTTGCAGCATTGGAACATGAAATAAGGGCATTTTAACAAATAGCAGCTTTTTATTGCTTCCACCTTTTAGTACTGGTAAAAGGATAGTGAATATATATACTGCACTGGAAGCTACCACAGTTAAAGGGCTTTGGTTGTAATTTGTTCCCTTGTTCTATTCAAATTGTTAGAAATCGTAAACCCACCCAGTAATGAAATAGTGGCAAATGTGTTTGTTTAGCTCAGTTAATTAATACTATCCCTCCAATAGATTTTTTGAAGACAGAATAATTATGTAAAAAGTAAATCAATGTTGATCATCAGAAAGAAAATGCTTAAAGCTGAGCTACATGTGCCAATATTTTTTTTTCTGATAATTGGTACAATTTGCCCTGATATCAGAAAAAGGTGTTACATCTGCATTCACCATAGCCTTCTAACCCAGGATGAAGGACTGTAAGTCTAGGGTATTGTTCACCTGACTGAATAAGATGGTCCAATCGCCAGGAGTAGAAATAAGAGGGTAGGTAGAAGAGCTCTGCTATTTTAAAGGGCTGTTTTAGCCACATAAGCAACATTTTTATTGTTTGACAATACTATGAAATCTAAAAGGAGTAAGTCTTGGTAAGTCCTCTTCAGCTTCCATGTCTACATTTTCTTGGTCATCTGCGAGTCTTTGTTAACCTGGTTTCAGCGATGACGTGTTGCCTCCATGCATAACTACTGCATTAATTTACTGGCCACAATAGTAACTTGGCAACCTCACTTACTGTACATTAACGCTGTAGCCACTAGATGGCTGTACTGCTCATTTACTGAGATGATACATCATTGCTAGAGCCAGGTAAAGAAAAGATCAACAGGTACCAGGGAAACCTCGATGCAAGAGTGGCAGGGGATTGACAAGATATTACTCATTTTGCCCTTGATAGCATTGTCAGATGTCTGCAAAAATAAAAATGGGACTAGAAAATGCCTTTACTGTTATTAGAGCATTTACAGAGACGAATACGGAAATGAAAAATATCTGATTTTTATTAATGAACTACATACAAAATCACATATTAAAAGACCAAAATACTCAGATTATGTGTACAGAAGACTTCCTATGCTAATCTAAAAGCCTAAATGTCATACCAATGATGCATAGAAATGACAAACATTCGAATGCATCTAAATACATATAAACACATGAAAATATAATGTATATAATAATAATGATCAATGTATGATCAAAGTCACTACAGGTAAAACTTGTAAATGTAAAAGATGTATTTGCAATAAATACCTGACCTGCACTTCTTCAAAGGAGAGTACTTGTGGCAGCATGGCATTTAGGTTAATGAAAGTGTGCTATGCATATCATCTCTGTGGGTATTTTGGTGTTTTAATATGTATTTTTATATGTAGTCAATTAATAAAAATACTTCTTTGATTGTGTTTTTTATAGTAATAGTAAGTATACTGAGTGCATTTAGTTATTATTTGCCATATCCTTGTATGTATGTTATTAGAGCATGTAACAGATGTCTGCATTTCAAATTATGGGACAGATTTACTGCAATAAAGCATTGAGATCAAAGATACATTGAGAGAAATGTATCAAGGTAAACTACTCAAAAAATTTTTGCAAATTATTGCATGCTCCAAAACTGCTTTGGTTTTCTCCGAGGTCACTACTCCCGACTTAGTCACTTGTGGTTACAGTTGACGTACAGGTCCGGTGCTTGAGGAGTAGACAGAAGGCATAGTTGGTTTCAGAGTGCTGCTGTAATTTATTTTGCACGTTTTGGAGGTGCTGACAATTTATTTATTTATTTATATTTTTTATAAGGTCACAAGCAATGAGTCAGGGCAGGCAGAGTACTTTTGTAGTCAGGTCACAAGCAATGAGTCAGGGCAGACAGAGAACGTTTGTAATCAGGAAACAAGCAATAAGTCAGGGCAGGCAGAGTACTTTTGTAGTCAGGTCACAAGCAATGAGTCAGGACAGGCAGAGTACTTTTGCAGTCAGGACATAGGCTGAAGGTCAGGGCATGTAGCAGACAATGATTTCAGGAACAAGTTGAGGGGCAGAACCGAGAAACAGCACAATTGCAGAAAACACCAACGATGTATACAAACAATTTAGTAGCTAGACGAGGGGAAGGTGTTCTTTAAGTAACATTGGGTAGCAGACCATGGGCTTGGAAAGATGAGTAGTAAGTACTGACCCTTTAAATGACAGAAAACAAGCATGCACACTATAAAAGGGAGACAGCAAGAGAGAAAGAGCATGGACCAGAGGACAGAGATGGCATGTGGTAGGGCGGAAGGGTAAGCAAGCGTGCCTGCACATAATAGAGGGGACTGCGACATGCGTTAATGATTAACTAATGGGGTCACGATCTAAAATCTATAGATTTATTAACGGGGTTTTCTCGCTACAAAGATCATATCTCAAATGATGGGAACAGTAAAAATAAGCACTTTTGTAATTCGTTTGCTTTACCTAAATCACTTAGTATAGTAGATATGAGCTAAACTGTCCATCTATAGCTATTTCTGCTGCAGCTGGACGGGACACGGCCCCTTTTTCTGTGATTGGCTGACTGATATATCATTCAGCATTTTCGGACATGCCCCCAGATGGGAATCTCCTCCTGCATTGTGATTGGCTGCCTGTACTCTGTGCGTACTCTCCTTTGAGCCGTTGATATTGAAAGTGAAACTAGGGGCCACATGTATAAAACTGTTTAGGTCTAAAACTCACTCATAGTAACCTATGGGCAAAAAAGTGAGTTTTATACATAAACAGGTTCATACATGTGGCCCTAGGTGCCTCAGCTTCTGTATGTGCCTATCTCAGCTCTATGTAAAGGATCTGGGCAATTAATCAGTCTCTAACAGTTAGATTCACTCTCTTGTCATATAACACAGCCTTATACAATGCTCTTCCCTCATATAACACAGCTTTATACAGTCTGTTCTCATCATCCATATAACAGCCTTATACAGTCTGATCTAACTCTTGCCTGATAACAGAAGGGGGCAGAGAGTATTTCTCACACTTGCTTCATCAGTTCAGGCTGTATGTATAACTGTTTATAGCAATGAGGGTGTTCTGGTTACAGCAATCTGGGTGTTTTGCTTACAAGGAGCTTGTGGAGCCTGGAGCCTGTCATCTCCAGACATCCTCTCCCTTTCACTGCTCACACACAATGATGATGTCACAACTCTTCAGTGAGGGGAGACTCGCCTCCTGGTAGGAGAGACATGCCTACTGAAAGGAGAAACTCGCCTCTGGATTTGAAAATGAAACTGATAGAAACAGCTCAAGTGTGCAAAAGCTTCAATCGATAAAACCACTTTAAGGCTAAAAACAGAAAATGGAAGAAACCTTGATGTAACTCTGTGCCTGAACTTAGGCTTAGATTTAATTTTCTAACTTCAACACAGTCCAAAATGCACCATATTTATTAAGAGGCATTAATACATTTGTTTATGCCAATTATCTTTTTAGAGTGAAATACCAGCCTTAATATATCTGCCCATTTGTTTTTCCATTATGAATACATTGAGTGAGATCCTGCACCACCTTTCCTTAGACATAAGAATGTGTTGTAAAAAGAAAGTGAAAAGTTGTGCTGTGTATGACTATACTATTAAATGTTTTCTGATATAGGACCCTTAACCTGGTGTCTTCTGTACTGAGTTAGAGACTGTCAGAGCACTCACATAGAGAGCCAAGTAAATATTCAGTCACCCCATACATATTTTAAAACAGGTTCATTTTAATATATCAATATGGTCCTGTGATCAACACTTTGGGCCACATGTATGAAAACTGTCTAGGTCTAAAACTCACTTTATTGCCCACAGCAACCAATCAGAGCTCACCTCTCCTTTTTCCAGAGAACTATATGAAATGAAAGGGGCGCTCTGATTGGTTGCTATGGACAACAAAGTGAGTTTTAGACCTACACAGTTTTCATACATGTGACCTTTGTGCTAAAGAATTGTAAATTACACAATAAACTAAATATGATCACCACCCGTTCAATTCCATAAGGCAACTTTCAATGTTTTTACTGAAGTACAATGTAACTGACATATAATAACTATCATTGTGGCAGCCTAGCTTTGAAGAAAATGCATCATGGGGAAATTTGAACTAAGGATGATGTCACTGCAGCTCCAAATTCTTTTTGAACTACCTTGAGACCAATTAAGGAACTTTATGAGGATGTGATCTTTCCTCAGTTTAATGACAAGCACTATATCCTAGTTTCATAATTCATATACAGTACAAAAATGTCAACTTCTTTTTAATTGCCTGGATATACTAAATGCACTATTCGTATGACTATACGCTTAGCCTTGTCATTTACAATGAGTACATCCGGAGTGTACATTGCTGACTGTAGTCACAGAACCGGAAAATGATGTATAATGAATAGAAAAAGAAATGTTGATATTAAAAATTAAAAACACAGACACAAAGCCATACTTCAGCTCAGTGGCTGGACAATTAACAATTAACCCTAAGCCCCAGTGCTACCTAGAAGAAATATAAAAGGGGTAGCTCACTAATGTGCAGTTGCTCACAAACTGCCTAGATAACTGCCTAGTAAAAAACTGAACATTGGGTAAGTACCAGTTCACAACACTATGCAGAAAAGCTACAATACAACACAGGGGAGATTGCACAAATGCAAAAATACTAATAAACAACCACTCACCTTCTATCCATGAGGGGGTGATAGCTAGTTTTACAGCTGCACATAGACAAGGCTTACAAAGGATGCCAATTATACAGCTGTGTGTGGTACACCATGACACCTATTTGTGTAATCTCCCCTGTGTTCTTTTGTGGGTTTTCTGCATAATGATGTAAACTGGTACTTATTGAATGTGCAGTTTTTTACTAGACAGTTGAATGGGTATGTGAGCAATTGTTCATTAGCAGGGTGAACCTGTTAAATATCTCCCAGGTAGCTCTAGGGCATATATTGCCTGCTACTGGGGATAGTTCATTGTCCATAGTACAAAATGAACTATGGCCTTTTGTATGTGTTTTTTTTTTTTAGAAAATAATGTCCCATTTTTCTGTGTTTTTTTTGTAAATTGCTAGTAAGGCTAGGGTTGGGACACCAAAGACTTTAGGACCCTTGACATGGGTAGCAAGCTTGCGTATTTTGGCCAAACTATCAACTAATACCTCATATTTGATATTTTACTTTTATGTGGTTTTGCCCTGTAATACTGAGTAGAAGAGGGTGTCAGAATTTTGTGTTGGACACTTGAAATATGCTGGGAAACCTGCTCAAATAGTAATGGCATCATCAATTGATTGTAAGCCAGCATGGTGCACCACATGATACTGTATAATTGTATCTTTTATAAGTCTTATCTATATGCAGTTGTAGTAATTGCAGCCCCCCCATACACTTTCAGACTAGGGTACCTAGGGCCAACAAGTAAATTTGACTCTAGGGGCCCACCAGTTGAGCTGTTTCTGGGCCCACCGGTAGAATTTATTATAGGACCCACCCTACAGCTACTGTAAATGACTGTCCATTCCTCCTATACTCTGCCCCTTGCTTTTTGCCTCTCTTTCTCTGCTTTTCTATCTCTTTCAAGGATATATATGCAGTTAAAACAACTCCAGATCCACCATGCTCAGGGGCCCACAGGAGATTTCCCCTATTCCCCTGTGCGCCAGTCCAAGCCTGCCCTTATGTATAGTAGACTTGTGAGTGGTTGTTTATCAGTATTTTTGCATTTGTGCAATTTCCTCTGTGTTGTTTTGTGGCTTTTCTACATATTGGTGTGAATTTTGACTGCCAATGTGTAGTATTCTACTAGGCAGTTGCCCCAGTAGTGGATAGATATGTGAGCAATTGTTCATTAGTGAACTGCACCTGCTAATTTCTCCTAGGTAGCACTGGGGCTTATATTGCCTACTACTGGGAATCGTTCATTGTCCAGGCATTGATCTGTAAATATGGCCTTGATTCTGTGTTTTTAAGAAATTAATGTCTCAATTTTCTGTGAATAATTTTATTAAAAAGTAAATTTATTCATAAAAAGAAATTGATTTGTAAGATAAATGTTATAATAAAAAAATCAATAAAAAGTCTTATTTATAAAAGAAACAGAATTTTAAAATAAACATTATATGAAAAAGTACCTTTATTTTCTAAAAGAAATAAAATTGTGTTAAGACTTATTGGCTAAAGAGCTTTGACCAAGATCTAAGCTGAAATAACCGTATAACTTTTCCCAGGATGACCAAAGACAATTGTTGTTTCTAAAGCAGCTGAAGGTTTGCATACGTGTTGCTAAGCAGACTCATGCCATAGTGGAGAACCGAGACGTAACCTTTATTTCTACAGAACAAGTTAGCCAGATGATTTTTGCAAGTCATTCAGCCGGAAGATATCTCAGGTGACAGGAATAAGAGTATATTAGGAACACAATGTAGTTTTGCTTGTTGTTCCAGATGAATTCTACAGCATGTATATTTGTCAATTAATCTTTGCCTCAGTGGCTGATGATAAAAATATTGCAGGTTTAAATGTTCACCAGAAAACTAAATCAGGGTATATACTTTACTTTCTCATTCTAATTTGTCCTGCCTCAGCTTTTTTTGGTTACCTGGTGTCATTAATTAGGAAATTATTAGAGAGCACTAACATTGCTATATTAAAGGGATTGTCCACTTTATATTGCTTTTATTTATTATGGACGTCTTAGGAAATCATATAGTTTCTAATATGCATGTATTAAAAATTCTACTTCCATACCTCTATCCAAAAATTAGAAATGGTATAGTCCACATTCCTGTCTATAGTAATGGCTCCTATGGAGTAACTGCATGGACTAAACATGGTGTCAGTAATGTGACCTCCTGGCAGTCAGTTATGAGCAGGGTTACATGACATCTACAGGGTACCTGAATAGGAATACTGGTGGAATAATATTATTCGTATGGTTATTCCAGCAGTTTCTTCCTATTTGTAGTTACTTATACAACTGCTATCTCTCTAGGGGGTGATATGTTGTTAATAAAGCTAACTGTACCAGAAATAAAATAAAACCAAAAAGCAGAAAGATAAGACAAGAGAAGAATGTGCTGTGTTTTTTCCACAGAACCTGGTAGGATGTTGCTGGAGGTAGTCCCTTTCTTCAATGTCTTACTGTTATCTGGATCACAAGACACGTGTGTGGTTGTCATATGACTGTTTTGTCCATACAAGTACTCCATGGGAGCCATTACTATGGACAAACATGTGCGCTGTGCCACTTTTTTTCTCTAAATAGGGGCCTATTGCACTGATATAAAAAAGGCACAGCAGCAACATTTTTAATACAGATTTACCATGGTAAATATGCATGGTTTGATTTTCTATTATATACATAATAAGTAAAGACATTATAAAGATGTTATAAAGTGGACAACCCTTTTAATGTTTTGTGTGCATATTTACCAAAATGTTTGTACCTTTTAGAGATTGAGATTGTTTCGTAAAATAGTGTTTGATCTTGTTATTATTCTTATGGATTGGAATGTGGATTCTTAGACTGCAGCCAGTCTAAAAAAAGTGTTGTCAGGAAAACAAATTCCCTTGATGCAGATAAGACTCTGCAGGAATTGACTCACCATAGTCAAACAGCTCATGGAGCAATCAGATAAGAGACAGAGGAGAGAGAGATGGGGAGAGGTGGTCATAACCAAAAGAAACTTGTGTATTCTAAGAGGAGATAAAATCTGTTGACCAAAGCAAAATCTAAGCAGCAATGTATTTGGTAAAAGTCTTCATTTACATTTACCTATATGTTAAAAGCTAATCATTGTTGTGAGAAAACCGGTTTAACCAACACACGGAGGTTTTTTTTATAATTTGTCTTTTCTCTACATACCATTACCAATAGATACATACTACATAAATTTAAAGAGACCCTTAACAGTGTTATGTTTAAAATTGGGCCTTATTTATCAGAAATGGTAAACAGTAAGATTAATATTTTTTTTTTCTTTACCCCCATATTATAATTCATTTTATATACACATCGGGACAACTTCTGGAGTCTTATCATTTTATTTCTGCCATGTACAGTTTTATTTCAGATAGCATTAGAAAACCCATAGGAGCGTCGCTCGCTCTCCCATTGGTCCAAATAACCGCGCCTCTTTTAACTTAGCCAATCACAGAGCTCGCTCTGAATTTCTTTTCCCCATAGAACTCTATGAGAAAGTAGCTCGCGCTCTGATTGGCTAAGCTGGATGAGCCCCCGCCACTTCAACCAATCAGCTCTTTTCTGCCTTTCTACTGTATTTTGAACTGTTCCACCTTTGAATATGATTGGTCAATATTTCTCCATAGGTTAGAATGGGTCCCTGTCGCTCCTATTCTGATTGGTCAATTCTCCTCCATAGGTTAGAATGGGCCACTGTCGCTCCTATTCTGATTGGCTGGTTTATGCCGACCAATCAGAAGAGCTTAAACAATTTGAATTACTATATTTCCCAGCTATTCTCTCTATTGCAATTCCTTATGTAGCGCCGGTCTCGGCGACAAACGCATTGTTCGGGATTTAATTGATTTATGTTTATAGAAGGTTTGAGCTCTTTTTCCGAGAATATTTTAAAACTAATAAAAATGATTTTTTTTATTCATACTCCATGCTTCACGGTGCTGAGCGCCGAGATTGCATTGCGCTGATCTCTCCATAGACTACAATGGGAGAAGTAGCTCGCGCTCTGATTGGCTGGGATAGCCAAGCCCCCGCTAGCTCAACCAATCAGCTCTTTTCAGCATTTTTACTGTATTTTGACTGTCCCACCTTTGATTTTGATTGGTTCAAACTTCTCCATAGGCTATAATGGGTCCCTGTCGCTCCTATTCTGATTGGCTGAGATAGCCAAGCCCCCGCTAGCTCAGCCAATCAGCTCTTTTCTGCATTTTTACTGTATTTTGAACTGTCCCGCCTTTGATTCTGATTGGTCAATAGTTCTCCATAGGCTTTAATGGTTCACTGTCGCTCCTATTCTGATTGGCCGGTTTCTGCCGACCAATGAGAATAGCTTTCAGAATTTGAATTACTGTATTTCCCGGCAATTTCCAATATCCTAATTCTTGATGTAGCGCCGTTCTAGATTTTTGGATAGTTATTTTTTTATTATTATTTTTTATTTTTGAGGTTTGAGCTCTTTTCTGATAATGTTTTCCGCCTTTATAAAGGCGATTTTTTTTTTCATACTCCGCACGGACATCTTTAATGATTTCTCGCTGTTTTCCAGCCTGTCTGAACACATCTTTGGCGCAGTCTCTTGTGCGCCTAGGTCCCGCACGGCGGACTTTTCCCCGCATGTATGAGCGCACTACCTCCGGCGGCGAATATTAGGCGCAGCGCCGCACTGCGCCCATGTCCCCGCACTGCGCCCCACACACTGGCAAGGCGCGGCGGACTTTACATAGTATGTATGAGCGCGCCCCAGTGCCGGCATAAATCAGGCGCAAATTTCGCCGGAAAACCGGCGGAAAGATGCGCCCCGACGTGGCAAGATTCATACATGTCGCCCAAATATCTTAGAATCCTGACTTTTCCAGCACCTGCCCCCTGGTTATATGGGGTCCATTTAGGCAGGCAGGGTTTAGATAGGCTATATGGGGCCCCAAATAGGCAAGGTTTAGGTAGCCAATAGAGTGCCCATATAGGCAGGCAGGGTTTGGGTAGCTATAGGGAGCCATACAGGTAGACAGGGGTTAGGTGGGCTATAGGAGCCATATAGGTAGGCAAGCTTTAGGGGGCTATATAGGCAGAGTCTTCATGGTAGCTATAGGGATATTCAGACAGACAGACTTAGAGCTATATAGGTAGCCTTTAGGGGGCTATGCAGGCAGGCTGGGGGGCTATGCAGGCAGGCTGGGGGGCTATGCAGGCAGGCTGGGTGTATCTTGGCAAGCTAGGGGGCTATAAAGGCAAGCTAGGGGGCTATAAAGGCAAGCTAGGGGGGTATAAAGGCAAGCTAGGGGGGTATAAAGGCAAGCTTAGCGGGTATACAGCAGGCTTAGCGGGTATATGGCAGGCTTGGGCGTCTACGGCAGGCTTAGTGGGTATACGGCAGGCTTAGCGGGTATACCGCAGGCTTAGGGGGTATACGGCAGGCTTAGGGGGTATACGGCAGGCTTAGGGGGTATACAGGCGGCTTAGGGGGTATACGGCAGGCTTAGGGGGTATACGGCAGGCTTAGGGGGTATACAGGCGGCTTAGGGGGTATACAGGCGGCTTAGGGGGTATACGGCAGGCTTAGGGGGTTTACAGAGAGGCTTAGGGGCAAGTAAAATATAAAATAGTTTACTTACCTCGGTCCAAGTTCCCCCGATGCGGTGATGTGATGTCACCGCGCGCGTCCATGTGATCACAGAGCCCCAGCAGAGGAAGTAGCAAAGCGGAGCGATCGGCGCTCCGTTCTGCTTTCTCCATTGAAGCGCTGCCTCTGAACGCTCAGGCCGGAGGCAGTATGCGACAGGCCCCTCAGCTCCGCGCCCGCCGCAGTGAACTGTTAAGTTCACTGCCGGGGGGCCCAGGAGCGGCATTACCGGGGCAGCGGACGCGGTAGCAGCTGCCCCGGGGAGTGGGCCCCCCTAACCGCACGGGCCCCGGAGCAACTGCTACCCCTGCTACTCCGATAGTTATGCCCCTGGCTAAGTCCTACATTAGCTAGATAGGTAGGTGAATGCTCATTCAGTAGGGAGGTAAGATTCCCAATAGGTAGATAGTTAAACCCCCAACTGAGTAGCAACGTATGCAAACTTCCATAAGCTAGGCCCCTCTTCCTTTTACAGTAGTCTCTTTCTGCTAATTGACATGAAAAAGAAAATACTCACACTCCACCCTTTCCGTCTTCAGCTGGTTTCTCTAGCTGATGTCCAGTGCATGCATTATGCAGTGGAGTCATTATATTGCCTGCATTAAGATCTTGTTTGCAACCTATTGTACAAGATTTGAGCCAGGGAACCAATAGCTCCCTGTTCTTCTATAGTTTTCAACTGAGGCTTTCAAAGAACACACATACATTTTAAAAGCAGGACTTACTCACTGATCTATGCAAGCAGGATAGATTCTGAAATCAGGAAATGTCTATCTGGATTCAGGACTGTTGGAAAGCATGGTTAAAGTAGACCGTTTTGCACAACAGTAACACATAGGTGCACATGTAATCATTACATGAGATTGTTATCATTGCAATGACACCAAAAACAATGTTTTTACAGTAATGCAAAAACTATCTACCAGCAGCATGATTGGTGGTCTGGTCATACAAAGCATAGGAGCATTTGTAATCATATTTGTGGCTCCTATGATTGTAGTTATGTTGAAGCCACTGTTTTTGCTGTGACGATGGGATTACTCAAGCCTACGCCATGGGTATCACTACTACTGAAGAGAGTAAAAGAAGGAGGTGCATTTTCCTTGGGTACAAAGTATCCTAGTGTGATCCTCACTTCTCCCTCCTGGCCATAATGTCCTCCAGCAAACATACAGGTGGCCAGTGTGAATAGTACATAAAGCCATGCCTTTTTAAAAATGAATGTGTCTTTATCATTACCTCATGTTTGGAACACCTATGTAAAATTTTTAACAAATTAGAGGTAATTAACAAAAAATTATTTTTTATTACTGCATTTGTTTTTGGTGTGTTCAAAAAATGAAACGTATGAACCCAGCCTTACTCATTTTAGCTTATTTCACTCTAAACAGTGAAGAGAAAAATATGTCTACCAAGAAAGCCATTAATACACATGCTAGAAGCTGCTTATTATGTCTTTTTCCCTCCTTTTCTATTTCAAGTGTGTTTGATTTCTACTTGACACAGACAAACTAACCTTATTTGTTAATACATGCAAAAGCCATTTTTATTAACACATCAAATGTTTCTTCCAAACATATCAATGCCTAATGCATGTACTGGGTATACACTCAAGCAGAGCTGTAGGTTGTAAGGTGTTAAAGAGCCAGACCACAGTTCATTCCCAATAGGACAGCATGCACATGCTGAAAGATAAAACATTTGATCATGCAGTGGAGGCTTGTAAAAACAAAAGATAAAGTAATAATCCATAGCACACAATCTGCATGCAGTATATAACTAGTGTCATTTAAAGCTTTATTATAAATTTGCTTAAGGATTCAGTAAATGTAAAATAAAATGCTATGAATAAATTGTATGAAATTAGAAGCATATTATTCAACATACAACACAGCACAAACTCCTGCACAAAAGGGAGATTTTCTGAATCCCTGGTAGATTTTGCAAGTCTCCCAGGCACTGTATATGCATGACCCTCACATGGTACAGGGATATACGCTGTTTCTGCACAATACCCAGCTCAAGCTGGCTGTTACATGCAGCCAACCTCCTGATGCAGTGGCTAGGATAGAAACTAGCTCCAGTTCTGGCTGTTTAGCCTCCTAGATTCCATGGTCATTAGAGGCTGTGGTATCTTTGTGGTTGACAGAGGGAGGGACCTCCCTCTATTACCCATTAGCCCCCCTATGATGGCATCAAAAGGGTGTGGATGGCTGCCATCTCAGCCAGAATCCAAATAATGGTCCTTGGGTCTGCTATGTATGTCTAGTATGTCTATTAAGTCTATTATGCCCTACCCGCAGACAGAGTTTACTAGGCTGTCTGTCACAGGAATAATACATAGCAATACTGTAATAAATGACTATATATCATAAAGTGATCACATAGTATGGTTTCATACTGGGATAAATAAAATAATAATACACAAGTATGTTAAAACAAAAGTATGAATTAAATTTTTCCACAATAACACAATAAACACTTTTTTAATAAAAAAAAATCCAAAATTATAAATATTGCTGCATCCGAACCACTCCAGTGTATAAGTTTATAATCATGTTATTTAATCTGTATGGCAAACACTGCAAAAAAAATTGGATGAAAAACCATGACAGAATTGCATTTTCTTTGGTCATTGAGCCTCTTAAAAAACAGAATAAAAGTGATCTCTTTTGTCTCCTTAAATGATACTAAAGAAAATGTATCCTTAAAATGAAAAGATCTTACAGAAAATAAAAAAAGCTATATTTTATGAATGTTGTGACATTAAAACACAATTTTTGTGGCAATTATGTTTTATGAATGTGAATTAGGGCCTATAAGAATAGGTGTAGCCTTTAACAGGGGGCATGGTTTGTTAAAAAAAAAAAAAAAAAAACATTCTGTCACCTTTAAAACACCCTCGAGACAATTTTAAATATTTATCGGGTATGAACTATACTGTATACTGTAAAAAAATACCCCAAAATAATGACTTGTAAATTTTATTTGCTTATCGTGTCACATAACAAACAAACTGAAATTAATATCATAGTAACTATAGTAAAATCTAAAAGAGCAGAAGCAAAAAAGGAAGATTTTGCTCTGCTCCCCAAAAAAATGTCTTTGCTCATCCTGGATTGTTTGAAAATCCTGCTTATTAAATTCTAATTTTTTCCAGATTAACAGACCTAGTATAAATAGATGAACATAGTAATTGATGATTGATTCAGTCTATCAAGAAATCAATCTTTGATTTCTTACTAAAATGCCTAATAGGATCAAGGAATGGAAATGAAATATAGTCAGCAATCTTTGTCCTGTGTTTATAATGTAAATAAAAATCTATAAATCTGTTGCGTCCGATTATGCATTATAGTCTAGAAACCATTATGGCCCTACAATATGATTTTTTTTGCACTCAGCCTCACAGCCTTTTTATTAGAGGTAAAACCACATACAATCTGGAATCCTTTGATGTGAACTGAATGATAAGTTGACATCTTACTTAATATACAGTATAGTAACTCAGAAAGGGTTTCCCTTAC
Organism: Phyllomedusa bahiana; assembly: GCA_025379985.1. Taxonomy (NCBI): domain Eukaryota; kingdom Metazoa; phylum Chordata; class Amphibia; order Anura; family Hylidae; genus Phyllomedusa; species Phyllomedusa bahiana. The sequence continues at coordinate 187,147 of JAODAL010000658.1, forward strand.
ATTATTTACTAGCTCTTTCATGATATATTGTTACTATTATTATTACTACGGCTCGTGTCTTCCATTTCCATCTCCATACTGTATAGTATAAATATGTTCATTTATGCATTTTTTTTTTGCAGTCTATCCATATAGAACATTCACAGTGTTTTAAATCTTATTGCCAGCTGAAACCATTTTTATCTTTATTTATTTACTTCTGTTTTATTAGTGGGCCCCCGGCAGTATTGTGCCTCAGACTTGTAATAGAAAACACGTCATGTCACCATAGAAACACATTAGTAAGTGTAAGAGGTGCAATCTGGAAGTTACATAATGAATGGTTAGAAAATCTGCAATTTTGTTGAAGAAATGTCTTAAAGTGAATATTAATATTATTAGTACCGAAATGTGTGACAGACAACACATTTGATATAAAATGAGTACAGGTAACCAAGGAATACACAATATTGTGCTGGATAGCTGTGTGTTTTGGGATCACCTCAATAAAGGATACATATAATTTATCTTGCCTAAAACAAGGAACAATTTACATACCTGGATATAGTAGTAGTAGTATAAAAAAATAAAATAAATGATTATAGTCAGACAGGCAGATAGATAGATAGATAGATAGATAGATAGATAGATAGATAGATAGATAGATAGATAGATAGATAAACACAGATAGATAGATAGATAGATAGATAGATAGATAGGTAGATAGATAGATAGATAGATAGATAGATAGATAGATAGATAGATAGATAGATAGATAGATAGATAGGTAAACAAAAGCAGAGAAGAACAGCATATAAAAATGGGTGAATACCAGAATGCCACCACAAAAAGAACATAAGTCACGGTTCTTAGCTTCAGTAGGAAAAAAAAAATTGCACAGCTCCTAATGATCAGTGAAAAAAGTGTTTTTTATTCCCTCATGTCACCGTGCAATGTATTGGATATGGATTGAGCTGAAACATCAAACTGTAACATGACAGGATATAGAAAAGTTTTTTCACTGATCAATGGGAGTCCTGAGATTTTTTTCTTAGATAGATAAATTGATATATGTATACAGATGCAGTGCAGCTGAGTTTGTCAGATACTGCACACTTTTATATCACAATGTATTACTTGTGGTTTGTACATCAGACTGTGGATTTCTTTAATAAAAAAATACTAATATTTCATGCCAGAACAAATAGCAGATTACATTTATACAGATGCAGCAAAGACTAAAGGCGTTCTCCAGTTTATTCATAAATATTATGAAATTTAAGATACTGCTGCACCAATAAAATAAAAAAGCCCCTCACTTGCCACCCATTGCCATTCAATGATGTGTTCCTGGTTTTCTGTTCATCTGGCTGCTGTATTTTACTCATGAGCTGCATGCACTAAGTGGCCTCAGTGGTCATATGCCATTGGCTGAGGTGAACGGTTCTGAGCAGTGACATTAGGCTATGGCATGTGACCTCTGCAGTCAATCAGTCCCCTCTACCCCCCCCCCCCCCCTAAAAATATGCCTATGGTAGCGTGATCTAAACAGAAGGCTGAATTGACATCACTAGCTGCATCAGTGCTGGAATGAAGTAAAGGGTGGGTATAGACTTTTTGATTTTATTGGAGCAGCAGTACCTTACATTTCTTAAAGGGGTTTTGCCATGATCTCATTTCATACCTCCTGCATCCAGCTCTTCAGCTCTGTGTGCTCAGAAGGAGGCGTGTGTAATTTGTTTGAATTGCTTATGGTGTGACCCAACAGAATAACATCACCAGTCCTTTCCTCTCTCTAGTCAAAGAAAGTTCTGTTTATGAAAAGAGCTGTGAGTAGCTGAGAGGTAAAGCTTTTGCCTCTAGGCACAAGGATCCTAGGTTCAAATCCTTGCAGGAACCAAACCTGGGGATTTTTTTTTCTCTTTATCAGTGCGCAAACATCATCGAGGTTTCTTTTTTTTATTTATTTGCACTGTTTGATCAATTACTAAGGACAGCACCTGGGGTTTGAACACTCAGTAGCTTCCTGAGAGGAGAGGTGATGTCTGAGCATGTGCGAAAAAAGACTGAGGAGCTCTAAGCCCTGGTCGTATCCCCTGGAGACGAGCTGTAAACAATGGATCACTAAAGGAGCAGCTAAAACAAAAGTAGTCCAGAAATATTAATAATGATGAATGGTGAAAATGTTTATTATGTAGTTTGCAAGTTTCTCACATTAATTTTACTTCATGGCAAATCCTCTTTAAATACAAATGAACTGGATAATCCCTTTAAGTTGACAATTAAGTAATGAAACTTATGATAGGATATAATACTGTAAACTACTATAATATTGTTACTCACAAATGAAATGAATATTGGCTTTAAATAGACCAAACACAGTTAAAACCTTGGTCTATTGAAGCTTATGACTACGCCATGGGTATGTGGCAGCATAAATCTGAATGCCTCTTAGCTTTCAGGTATATAAGTAATATAGGAAATATTTGTAATGTGAACACACAAAAATCTGATGGTTGGTAATGAGGCTAAAAACTAATAACTAATGTATTTTTGTCTCAGTTTTGCCATCAGTTGTGTTCATTTGAGCCACAAAAAAACTGGTCCGGATGCAATTGATAGATATATGTGAACCAAGACATAAGAATGCTTGCCTTGCAGATGAACCTAGATTGATTTGACTCTTAAGGGAAATCTGACTGAGATGTCATAAAAAAGCAATTATGGTAAAAACCCCTTCAGGAGTTAAGGAACAAATCTTTGCTGTGTCTGTGTGATACCCTTTATTATTATTGAATTAATTAAGGTGCTAATGCTGTTTTAAGCAGTAGAACTTGTTAAATTATGTCCACCAGATACTGACATCCATAAGTGGTAAATTTATGTGGAAGCGTTACTTACTCTAAAAACCTGTGCCTTTTCTGTGTTTTTGCACCACTTGTAACACTTTTAGCTAGGTGGGAAAGGCCCAACCCAGCTAATCATATTATCTATGACAGAAACTGTCATAAATTATAGTGGAAATTTACACACGCTCAAAGACACTGAAAGAGGTGTAAACATTTATTAAAGGGGTATTCCCATCTCATTAATTAGCTTTAAACATGCAGGCAAATATAACTAAATACTACTACCAAATACATTTCTGTTATGATTTTGCTTTATTAAGATTTTTCTTATATTCTGCCTGTTTACAGGTAGTTTCCTAGGTCACTGACCACCTCTCTCTGCTGCAGCAGCTAGACCAGTGGCCAGAGCAGTACCTTCTGTATCTCATCAGCAGAAAAGGGGCTTGCTTTTCAATCTCTACTCTTATTTTTGTTAATGAACAGAGTGATTCCAGAAGCCATGTGTTGTCCTGTCAGGTTTGCAAAACACATACCTGCTGAGTGACACTGTTATCTTTTTAAATTCACAGATAACAGTGTGAATATAGAAGAATCATGCTGTTTATCAATCATGGCAGCATGTAAGTTTTTCTATCCCAGTCAACTGTACAATTTAAGATATAAATATGCTGAATATAATTTTCTCTGCATTTATATAATATTTTTAGAGATAACAGGAACAGTCTTATGACTAATACAACTCCACTAGCTCACATTTAAAGCTAGACATTCTCTTTGGACAGCATCACTTGTTTAAAACTCTTTTATTACCAATATTTCACAATTAGGAATAGGTGCTAGCAGTGCTGAAATGTCAGTCACAGCTGTAAAATTTCTAACAGCCTGCACAGGAAGTGGGAGCCAAAAGCAAGTGAAGAAGAGCAACTATTGTTAAAACAGCGGTGCATCTTGCTGAAGCACAGGACCATCTTAGCCGTATGAGCCCCCATGCAAAACAGTGACTTGGACTGTGCCCAAGCACATGACAGCAAACCAGACCACATCTCTAACTACTCTTCACACATACCCAATCATGGCCAGTTTCCTCCAGTAAATCAGTCCGAAAAGAGTGGCAGTTTTTAAAAAGGACAGGATACTTATGCATGTTTTTAAAGATGTGTGTGAGTGTGTGTGTGTATATATATATATAATATATATATATAATATATATATATATATATATATATATATATACATATAATTATGTTACATGCACTTGTCAGGCAATATTGAAAAAAGAGCCACCAGAATGTCTGTTGGCTACGACATGCCTGTGGATGACCCATAGACAATGACAGAACAAACATAGTTCTATTTAGTCTAAATTGCTTTATTTACTAGTGATATAAGCTTTTCATGTGGAACACAAGAGCATGGTAGACCACACTTTTGTGTTCTGCTACATTATGGCATCGGTCGGGGTACCTTTCCCAATACCCTGACTGATAGCTGCAACATAAAGAAAAACGAGATATGAATCCACCCTCAGTGATGGTTATATAGCTACCAAATAACACCATGATACAAGGGACAAAAATTATCATCATACCTCAGACCACCTGGATACACTAACCTCATGGGGTCGACGGGCAACTGCCTAGTTTTCGCGAAGGATAAGACAGCACTGGTCCAGCACACTTTTCATTAAGACTGCTTTATAATACAATATAGCAGCTTAATAGATTTAACATTCTATCTATCTATCTATCTATCTTTCTATTTATCAATCATCAGAAAGTCATTAAATAAAATATAACTTATATTGTTTAAGTATTGAAACTGAACAGATTTTTTTTATAGGTCAAAAAAAGTTGTAGTAGGAATCACTGACCGAGTATGACTTAAAATGACTAGTAACCTGGAGCTTTTCAAGGTAGCAATGAAGTAATTAATTCACTGTGCACAGATGCATAATAAAATTGCGTGGGAACAAAGAGATAATATCACTTTATTATTTATACTATAGTTGTTTCATAGGAAAGCTATTATCAGTGAGTAAAAAGAATCAATCCACCATGCTTGAGATTCAGAGTGAATCAGAGAGATGCATGTTTTTTCAGAGATTGTAAAAAAAATATTTAATTATCTAGTAAAAAAAAAACTTTTACAAATCCAATATGTATAGTCACATTCTCATAAATACAAGGTGATTATATACTCAGTATACTTTTTTTTAAAGACAACTAGGGCCTTTTTCTGTCAACAAAAGTGGTAGGACGTCACCCTGATGCACCCTGGCACCATGAGGAAACCTAAATGCATCCTCTCTGACCCAAGTGTGACTTGTCATGACATCAGTGTTCCTTGTTTCCATACTAGTGACCTGAATATTAAAGTTTTCTAAGCACAGCACTCTCATTCAGAACACCTGGTTTATGTAATGCATACTTGACAGTACTATCTACCCTTACTTTCACAGCAGCGCAACAAAATATATGATGAAAGATGGGAATGGGTTCAGGAAACTATTTTAAGTAAAGTACAATTAAGGAAATGATAGACAACTCAATACAGAACATTATTTTACCTGTGGTGTCCAGTATAATTGGTGGTTACCTTTACCTACAGTAATTGGATACTACCCACAATACAATTACCAGCTGTCTAGACACCTCAGAGTCTAAAACCCATACCAAATATATATAGTATAAACCAGAAGTTTACATACACCATATAAAAAGACACATATGCATGTTTTTTCACTATCTGAAATGAAATCAGAATAGACCTTACCCGTTTTAGGTTAATTAGGGTTACCAAAATTATTTATATTTGTCAAATGCCAGAATAATGAGAGAGAAATAATTTTTTAGGGTATTTTTATTACTGTGTCTCTAATTACCTCAGATTTTGCCAAAAAACCTATCAGAAGCTTCCAAAGACATGGCATCATCATATGGACTGTCACAAATTGTTTAAAGGCATAGTTATCCTAGTGCATATAAACTTTTGACTTTGCAGAAGGTAATAAAAATGGCTTAAAAATCCTTTTTCTCTCATTATTCTGGCATTTGGCAAATATAAATAATTTTGGTAATCCTTATTGACCTAAAACGGGAAAGGTTTATATTGGTTTCATGTCAAATAGTGAGAAAAACATGCATATGTGTATTTTTATATGGTATATATAAACTTCTGGTTTCAACTTTATATACATAGAGAGAGAAAAGAGAAGAATGCTCCACACACACACACACACCGCACACCACACAAACACACACACACACACATATATATGTGTGTGTGTTTGTGTGTGTAGCTCAACGGTACCAATGTTTTCTAAGTGACAAACATCTTTTGAAAAGCGTGTACAAATTAGAATAACCTGGAGCTAAGAGGGAACCCCATAAAGCAGCTGCAAGTATAAAACACTACCAAATCAAAAGTAATTTTGAGTGAGCACTATATTCAACAAAGACATTAAAAATTAAATATGCTCATTTGTAAGAGATGGATCTGAACACAGGGCTTCTCTTGTGGCATTACAACCCCCCCTCATAGGGTATGATGGTAAGTAAGCTCTTAGGGGGACATGTATGAAAACTGTCTTGGACTAAGACTTTTCTTGTTGTCCATAGCAACCAATCAGAGCGCCCCTTTAATTTTTTTAGAACACTATATGAAATTAAAGGGGAACTATAGGTTGCTATGGGCAACAAGAAAAGTCTTAGACCAAGACAGTTTTCATACATGCGACCCTTAATATCCAAAGGGTAAACCGAGGTTACATTAGAGCAGTCTATATTCCAAATCAAACTGGCTAGTATCTTTGAAGCAACAACTGTCCCGACTGACCAGCCTCTGCAAGAAGGATTCTGTAAAGACTGCCAACGACTTGAGGATAGAACTAACCCATGAGACTATTGGATGACCTGGGGAGCCTGCAACAACTTGTGGACCTTTGGTAGAGGATAGAAACACGAGGAAATTAAATAGTAAGTAAATGCTGAACCTGTTTAGTAATGAGACCCCTATCACAAGCTTCTTCTAAAGTGTCATCAATTATTTTCTTAAACTCCACTGTTGGATCCTGTTTTAACTTCTTGTATACTCTCTCTTCCTTCAACTGGATAGAAACTTCATCAACAGAGGCCTGTGCATCCATAGTCATGGTTGCACTGTATTTATCATCTTTTTTAACTATGATTTCAGGATAGAACACGGGCATATTTAAATGTGCTCGTTCATTGGGTGACCAGTTGGTGCGTTCAGATCTCCACGAGAGGACACTGTATCCTGGGAAAGGAGTTATTTACATGTGAAATCAAGATGGTAATTTATTTACTACTCATGTGGGAAAGTATATGTCGGGTAGACCAGCCGCAGTGTGCTTATTAATATAAATGAGCATAAATCGGCAATTCGTTTATACAAGGCTAGAAATGAAAATAATGCCCAATTAAAACCCATGAGAACCAAGATTCACTAAAAGAAGTATGGTGAGGACCCAGTGGCAAGGCATTTTTTTGAGGCCTGACATCAGATCAATGAATTAAAGTTGTGTATATTGGTGGCTGTATGAGCACCCGATACAGGAGCTTTCACAAGCAGACTGCTTCAAAGAGAAGCTTTCTGGATTTTTAAGTTAAGTTTCATTTCCCCTAAAGTATTAAATGACAGTTTCAACCTTAGGCCCTTTCTCTGAATATTAATCTTTTAGGGGCTTACAGCGCTATTAGATTCACTAGCTAAGATTTAGTTTGAGTGCTATATGTATGTTTCTTTTCTTTACAGTCACTACACCTTGAAACAGTGAGGTGGTTCCGCTACATATCGGTAAGGTATATTACTTTTACCTAAGGTATTGAGATTTTTTGGATATGACCACCTCTTACTTTCTGGGATGAATACATCATCCTTGTTCTCTTTTTCCCTAGTTGGTATTGTCATTTTATCAGGTATCTTGGATTAAGCATAGTATACCTGTAGTACATTATTTGACAATTATTTTTGAACACCTTTAGTCTGAATTCCTGCATTTTGGTCCCCTGAGGTGACCAGGTATAATAATTTTTACAGGCTGGTCGAAACGTGTTGGGACCAGACTAGAGGATCATATCTGTCAATTTTCTTAGGGACAGGTTCCGGGCAAGAGCGCCCTTTATCGGGGCGATCATCTTGCACTTTAGGGTAGGGACTGTTATTCATTGAACAGTATCGCCCTGGTAGTTCTAGAGAGAGTTGTAAGTGGGATATATTTTAAGTTATTATTAATAAAAGTTATATTTTAGACATTACCTATTTTGTCATGTGGTTTTGAATCAGTCAGAGGTTTCTGGATACTGGCCATTCATCTAGCTGGTAGTTGATATATCCTTTCTCTGAATAGTCTCTTATGCAATTTGTATAATTATGTATATATTGTTTATATGTGTTTTAATCGTTGTTTGTGTTTCAGTAAAGGATGTATGAAAGTCCTCATGCTGTATGTGTTTTGTGTAGCTCTTAATAACTAATGTGTGTCCTATTACCTATGTAATACCTTCCCACTGCAGTTTTTTTTTTGTTTTCCTCAATCAATAAAGTAACATGGCCAAAAAAATCCAGTAGCATACTCATCTTCCCATCAAAGTCTTGCAACTTAAATGTTACAGAATAGTGTCCATTCTCTTGATCAGAACAGGATTTGCGCCAACTCCATGTCCGTGTGGGGGAGCGTTGTTTTAAAGGTAGATATCCATCTTTCTGATGCATGCATGCATATATATAATATATATATATATATATATATATATATATATATATATATATATATATATAAATTACAAACAAATAAATAAATAAATAAATAAAAGAAGCATATTTGTTGCCAAAAGGAAAGAAATTGCAGTGCAGCTCTTAATGTATATTCTGCTATGGAAAAATCGATTATGCTATGGGTGAAAGAAAACCTGTCTTTAAAAGGTTTCAGAATTCTGCCCCAATGTTTGTTTTTTACATTAAGTGCTGCACTGCAATTGGTTTCTTTTCTTTTGGCAACAAATATGTTTTTTTATGTTACCATTTCAGTAATCTCCCCTGTTGACTATTGCAATTTGTATGTAAAGAAATACTGTTTCGGGACTTGGCACTTAATGTTTGTAGAAATCGTCCACTGGCCACAGATAGACGTTTAGTTTTATCATCTGTGACAAACATCGTATCTCATTCTTTGTTTCAACTTTTTTTCCTGTGGAAATGATTGCAGATTCCAAAACCTGTTATATGAGACTGAAATTATATTGATTTTTATGATAGAACAAGAATTTAAAGCATAGCACAATTTAAAAATTGAAGAGAATGTAAACAAAATCTCAGCTCTAACAAAGAGGAACAGATAATTTCAGGATAAATAGGAAAGTTGTGAAAAAGTACTGCAGAGTCATAGAAACATGAAGCCCTCAGAGCATTGAAATATCTTGGGAATCTGTTGGAATATTCTGTAACAAAAGCTTCACAGCCTAATGGAGCGTATAACAACATATGTACAAAAAGGAATGCCTGTCAAGACTGTTATTTCATGTGTGTTTAGGCAGAAAAGGCCTATATGGAAATAAAAATTGAACAGCTAGGAACTCTGAATTTTCTAGTTTTCAAAAGTTAAAAGTGTCGAGAAATTTCTCAATGCTTAATGTGTAATAAAACACAATGGAACACGCAAATGAGACCTCAGTGTACAGCAGAGGTCACTTATAAAAACATTCTGTGCCTTAAAACTCCATTTATATTCACAGAAATGTTGCACAATGTATAGGACATAATCTGTAAACAAAGAGCCTTTAACCTACCCACCAGTCACTGCATAAGAGATTTTTGGGAGACAGTGGTGTACCCTCAATGGGAGTTAACCACGTCATTGCTATGGGGCTTATGGGCTAAAGAGGCCCAGTGCTCTGTCCCTGGAGATGATATTGCTCCCTTTGTTCACCAATAAGGGCTTCTAAGTTTGCAACGGTAAATGGACGCAAAGCTGCTCCAGCAGAGAAGTGCTTATTGGTCTATAATTTTATAATCCAATTATTTATGACTATGGGGAATATGTAAAAAAAAACTGTCTAAAACTAAGACTTTATTTGTTGCTGATAGCAACCAATCAGAGCTCGGCTTTCATTTTTACAGAGCACTATATGAAATAAAAGTTTTACATGTTTTTCAACACAATTTTTTTTGCATTTGAGAATATGCATCCCAATATAATTGAATACACTTTTTTATGCAACATGTATGTATCTCAAATAATCATTTAGAATTTTTAATATTTCTGCATGAATTTGACCTACAACTAATTTGGATTTTCATACTAGTCCTAAAAGCAGATAAAGAAAACCAAACCAAACAAGTCTGTAAAAAATATTGGACTTGATCATTTACTTATTGAGGACAATGATCCAATACCACGTATCTGTAAGAGCAGGGGCATAGCTATAGACGCCTGGTTCCCATAGCAAACTTTTGGATGCTTCTCCACCTGACCATGAACATTTACCAGTGACCATTAGTAATAGTAATGCAGTTACTAGATAATATAAGGAGCAAACACCTGACCATATATATCACCATTATGCTGCTACCATACAAATCCCACTATACCTAGACCAACATTACCAATAACGCTGCTACATATGACCCGATTATACTGCCAGAACACGACCAATTACCATCGATAAAACTCGACAAATTACCATCAGAAAGGGACTGAATAATACCCCTATACAATTACTGAACAAAGATCAGTATACAAAGACCAATAGTGCCACCATATAGTGACCATATAGGGGTATATACCAGTGTACATAGGCTCTGCAATCTGTACATTACCTCCATACAGTGACCATGTAGTGGTATTTACTAGTGCACACAGGCTCTGCAGACTGTATATTACCTCCCTACAGTGATCATATAGTTGTAGATAACAGTGTAAACAGACTCTGCAGACATAAGTGATTACAGTGCAGTTACATATTGTGACTCACAAGTGATGTTTCTTGGACAAGTTATTGACTTTCCCTTTTTTCTGTATCTGGTCCAGACCACTATGGTGACTTTTCCTGGCCACCACTTGTCCCTACAGATTGGGACACAAATATCTTAGAATCATCACTTTTCTAGCACTTCTATACCTATTCCCATTTCTGTACAAACTTCCCAGGGGTGGGAGAGCAGGTACATGCCATAATTTAGAGGTACAATCTCCTAGAGGGGTGGGGAGGAACAGAGGACTAACCCCTTGAAAACTGTGCTAGAGCACTGGCCTTTACCCCTCATATTTATATGAGTAGGTAGGTAGACCCTCATTAGATAGGCTGGTATGCCCTAGGTAGGTTGGTAGGCTGCAGGCAGGTAGGCAGCAAATAGACCCCAAGTAGGTAGGCAGTACAGAGACCCCAGGTAGGTAGGCTATATGTAGGTAGATTCCTAATCCTAGTGTCCTAGGTAGGTAGGTAGGTAGGCAATAATTAGGCAATGGTAGTAGATAGGTCCCAGTTATGTAGGTAGGCTACAGGTAAGTAGGTAGATTGGCCATAGGTAGGCAATAGTTAGGCCCCAGTTAAGTACGCAGCTCCCAGGTAGATAGGTAGGCTGTTGCTAGGCCCCAAGTAGTCTTTAGCTGGGTCCCAGGTAGCTAGGTAGGTAGTCTACAGGTGAATCCCAGATAGGTAGGTCGATAGGATATAGATGGGCTCCAGATAGGTATTTAGGTCGAGAGGCTATAAGTGGGGCCCACATAGGTAGGTAGATAAAATATAGATGGGGCTCACATAGGTATGTAAGTAGATAGGCTAAAGGGAGGGCCCACATAGGTAGGGATCTATCAAAGTCTGACATTTAGAACACCGGTTTGTGGAAGTTTGCCATGGCACAAATAATGAGGATTCATTTCAGAATTTCCACTGAAGATTTTTAGTGTGAACTATGTAAATTGAGACAAAAAAATTACATGACAGTCATTCAGATGAATTGTTTTCCATGTACTGAAATACAAGAACATTTCAAGTCTGCCAAAAAGGAATCCATTCACACATAGGGTCTAGCTGATACAGGGGTTTCCAAATGGGGAAATTACCCCTATTTGATGTCCATAAGCCCTGGATATATGGACAAGGATTGTCATCAGGAGATAATTCCTTTAAGCTCTTCCTGACATTTTACATACTTTAATCCATCATGTCAAAAATGGACAGCCACCTGCAGAACTATACTGACCAGTTTGTAGCTACTCTTCCCCATACACAGCAAACTGTGATGCACTGTGTGTTATGTTCTTTTTCCATCCTAGTCAGCATTAACATTTTAAGACTTTATTCTGCAGTTCTTCTTATGTGGGATGAGAAGAAGTTGGCTAGTTTTCTTCCCTCATATGAATGAATAAGCATCAGTTGACCTTAACCCTGTCACTGGTCTCCATCCTTTGCCCACTTTTGATAGGTGCTTTCTCAAGACTCGGTGGGTCAAGAGCAAATTGAGGATTTGTTACATCCAACAGAGGGCGCTGTGGGCGTCTCAGCCCCTTTCCCATAATGCCTTGTGATATGCAGATGCTAAGTAGAGGGCGAAAAGGCAAAACAAACTCTACAAGCCGTTCGTTCGGTGCTCTCCCTAAGGAGAGATCTTCCCTTCCTGAGATAACCTTGAACATAATAAACATTGCTACCTTGGCTTACAAGACTGCATAAAGTAATAATATAGGCACAAATATTGCCTGTCACAATTCTTTCAGTGGTATTCAGCCTTCATGATGGAGGACTGTCAGTATTTATAAGGCAAGTTATGTATATATGATACACCATACAATTGTATTTTTAAACCTTTACTTGGCTCGGGGGACTAAGAGCACTAGTATGAAATGCATTCTTTAGAACATCTATATGTATAATGAGCTATACTTAACTCCTTAACGACCGCCCTCCGTCTTTTGACGTCGGCCGGTGCAAGTCATTCATCTGCAGCGACGTCTTTTGGCATCACTGCAGACATCGGAGTTTCCAGCACAGCTCCTGCAAGCATCGGGGAATGGGGGAAACTTCCGCTCCCCAATGCGTTAACCCTTTGATTGCCGCAGTTCGTCACCGCAGTGCAATCAAAGGGTTTCCCTGCTATGTTGGGTGATCGGGACAACCGGTGACCCGACAGAGCCCAGGGAATGGCTGCACAGTCAGCCCCGGGGACCTAGAGTAGCCGCAGGGCTGTCTGTGTAAGCAGCCAGCGATCAAGGCAGACTGTGAGCTGCCCTGATGACTGCCTGTGTCAGACTGACACAGAGCATAATCTATTAGCATAAATGAATATGCTAATACATTACTAAGAGTAAAAAAATAAAATAAAAGCAACGTAGTTCTCCCTACATGGGATTTTTTTTTAAAAAGTAAAAAACATAAAAAGTGTAAAAAAATAATAAAAATAAATAAATAATACAATAAAAATAAATATTTAAATATTGAACAAAAAATAATTGTGCATACGTTACACACAAAAAAAAAAACTACACATATTAGACATCCACACGACTGCAATAACCTGTAGAATTAATCAAACAAGTTATTACATGTGAAATGTGAATGGTGTAAAAAAAAATGTTAAAAATTGAAAAAAAATTCTGCAATCATTTATAAGTGAACTTAAACTATTCCCCCATAAAGTACAACTCGTCTCGAATAAAACGAGGCCTCATACAACTGTGTCATAGAAAAAATAAAAAAGTTACAACTGTTGAAACGCAAAGAGGCAAAAACTAAAAAAAATTTCATTAACTACTGGTCATCAACTACTTTTCAAGCATTAGGCTTAAGGGGTTAAAAAAAACAACATGCCAGGTTGCATGTCAAATTGTTATCCAGTAATATGGCTTAAAGTGTAAAACAGTACATGGCAGGTGAGATATAGCAATTAGCAAACCATATACAGTATATACTAAGCAAGAGTAATGAAGATAAAAGCAACTTTATTGAAACATATCCTCTAAAATATGTAACATATTGTGCAAAAGAATTTTGCTACTTGTGATTCATAGTCCATAGTAGGCAATCGGTACAAATCTTGAATATTTAGTCCTCTGAACTCCAAAGGCGTGCAGCCTCATACAAACGCCAAGTAGTGGAGCATGGAAACAGACAGACGGGACCGAACGATGCGTGTGACGTTTCGGGGCGTGTCTTGCCCCTTCCTCAAACACGTGGAATTTTTAATTGTATAGGACTGCCAAAATAATAAAAAAAAATTGCCAAAAACTTTTCCATGAATATTGTTTTTTCAGAATAGAGTAAAATAGCAGCATCATAATAACAGACAATGTAAAAACATGAAAATCTGAGGTGAAAAATGACACTTTTGTAATCATCTAAAACAGAGGCGGGACAACGGGTAGGCAGAGGTAGGTGATCACCTCTGCCTATCCCTAAGGTGCGCAGTCAGAGGCCCCGAACCGCGCCGGGCTCCAGGCCGCTGCTGTGGGCCTGAAGCGCTGGTGGTCTCTTTGAGCGCTTCTGCGGAGCAGAGAGCGAGCACTCCCTGCCCCGCAGACAGTGTCGAACCCACTCACCGGAGGATCGCTGGATCCTCCGGTAAGCCGCAGGGCCGACACAGTGGGGCTGCCGGGTCCTCATAGCGCTGAGGACCCGCCGCGGCCCCGTGCGGCTCAGCTGGCAGCGTCACAGGCCGTGCGCCCGAGGAGCTGCCGGAGGAGCGTCCCGGCGCTGGAGGCGTGATGACATCATCACGTCTCCAGTGTCAGACTCAAGAGGAGCGCGAGGCCGGAAAAGAAGACGACAGAAGAGGAGCGCGCGGCCCAGAAGCAGGTAAGGTGAGTATAAATGTTGTTATTTTTGTCTGCCTCAGCCCCATACGCCTGCCTGTGGCCCCCATACGCCTGCCTGAGCCCCCATATGCCTGCCTGTGGCCCCATACGCCTGCCTATGGCCCCCATACGCCTGCCTGTGGCCCACATACGCCTGCCTGAGCCCCTATATGCCTGCATGTGGCCCCCATACGCCTGCCTGTGGCCCCATATGCCTGCCTGTTGCCCCCATACGCCTGCCTGAGCCCCTATACGCCTGCCTGTGGCCCCCATACGCCTGCCTGTGGCCCCCATACGCCTGCCTGTGGCCCCCATACGCCTGCCTATGGCCCCCATACGCCTTCCTGTGGCCCTCATACGCCTGCCTGTGGCCCCTATACGCCTGCTTGAGCCCCTATATGGCTGCTTGAGCCCCTATACACCTGCTTGAGCCCCCATATGCCTGCCTGTTGCCCCTAGCTATATAGCTGACTGAGCCCCTATATCAATATACCTGCCTGAGAGTGCCCCTATATCTATATACCTGCCTGAGAGTGCCCCTTTATCAATATACCTGCCTGAGAGTGACCCTATGTCTATATACCTGCCTGAGAGTGACCATATATCTATATACCTGCCTGAGTGCCCCTATATTTATATACCTACCTGTCTAAGGGGACAATATACATATACCTGCCTGACTGAGAGGGCATATCTATATACCTGTCTAACTGAGGGACCTATATACCTACAATTAAGGAGTTACTGGAAATGTGAGGATTCTAAGATATTTGTGTCCAAATCTGCAAGGACGAGCATTGGCCGGGAGCAATCAGCATGAAGGTGTGAACCGGATGGAGAAGAAAAGGGAAAGTGAACGATACTGATCAGAAAAGACGTCTCCTGTGAGTCACTAAATGTAACTGCAGTGTAATCACATATATTTCTGCAGAGCATCTACATACAACTAGTATCTACCACTATATATTACCTGTATGGGGTAATATGCATCTTCAGAGCCTGTGTACAGCTGATAGTCACATGTGGGGGTCACGTTCAGTCAGGGTTTGGCAGGATTATTTGATCCTTAAGTAGTAATAGTTTGGGGGCTTGGTTTTGTAGTAGTGTTTTTTAGTAACAATCATTCGTCCGGTAGATTTGCTCCATGTATCGGTGGATTATTCGGTGACTGTTATTTAGGGGTATTACACTGTCAAATGGAGGGGAGCGATTTTGAAATTTGTCAGGGCTGATTTTCATTGTGCAGTGACTGCTGAGGAGATGGACGGGAGCTATGTGAAATATGCAGAAAATTAGTGACAGGACCTGGCGCAGGGGTTAGAGGAATTAGTGTGTGTGTGTGGGGGGGGGCATTTTGGGGGGAGTGAGGGGGAAGGGGGGCCATTTTGGGTGTACTTGCCTTGGGGCACCAAAATGCTTGTCCCCCGGCCCTTTATCTAAAAATAACCCCAAATTATACAATTTATCAGTGTGCACAAAACATTCAATTAATGGATAGTTTAAAAATACAAACTAGGGGATGTTCCCGAAGGGTTTTGGTCGTACGCTGAGCCAAAAAACTGTCAAAGCCCTGTCCGACAGATACGTCGTATGCCAAAACTTGGTGCAGTCTGCACTGGACACAACATGTTTGGATGCACCAAAAATGCACCAAGAATACGGCAAAGTATGGTGCGAAACTGGCATTTTTAAAAACTATACCATGGCTATGCAAGGGTTTTGGGGCAAACAATTTTATGCGCCAAAAGTTTGCCCCCCCTAACAATCTTTCATAAATATTGTTGATTTTTACCATCCCCCTTTATCCCATTTAGGAAATTTGGGGGTGTCGTGCTAAGTTTCCAAACCCTGTCGCCCCAAAAAAATTCATAACAGAAATGTTTTCAGTTAAAGAAAAATTTGCACTTTATTTACAAGAAAAAAAAAAAATGATATAACCCTTTTTAAAAATGTTATCTGCTTCCAAAAAAATTTCCAATGGGGGTTATGTGGAGAGAAAGTTGCGGGGGAAACCTTGTCCCTTTTTTGGGGGCCTTTTAAATTTCCTTTAATTTTTTGAAAAACTATGTAGGTCGCCTATTTTACCTGCTGTTTGCTTGTCCATTCCAGGAATATTTGGTTTTTTAAAAACAATATTTTCCCTTTTTATGGCAGGTCCTTTTTAAATTTTTGAAAGTTTAACCCGGGGTTGAGCAAAAATTGTGGAAAGGGGAAAAGGGGCCAACCAGGGCTTGACTTCCTCTATGTCTCAAGGCCCCATAACTTACAAGTAGTTTGTTTCCCCAGGTTCGCTATGCTAGATAAAACATTGTGAAAAAACTGAAGCTATAAAACCCCATTTGAAATTTTGCTGGGGACCAAATATTAACTCAGAACCTTTACAAACATCCTACCATAGGAAAAATTTTTTTTTCCCAAATTTTTTTTTAATTAAAATAGTAAACAATTTTAAAGAGTTCCTTTTTGAAAAAGAAAAACTGCGGGATTGTGGAAAAAGGGTGTTTTGAACAATATATGGGCAAGGCTGTGAAGGTGGAAAACAATTTGGGTTTCCCAAAAGGTCAAGGGGCCACCGTTATTCATTGATAAGGCAAACCCAAACTGTCTGCAAACTGACATTTAGAAAGATGTCACAAAAGGAAGCTTGTTTCAGAGCCACTGTTTGTACTTATTTTGAACAGGGGCAAGCCTTTTAGGGATTTAAAATTTTAAATTTTGTGGTATTATTTTAAAATTTCTTTAGGTATTTTTTAGTTATTTTGTTTTCAACATTGAAACAACTTGGGGAAGCACAGTGGCCAAATTTAAATGCTATTTTGCATCCTTTAAAAAATGGATTACCATTTGAATGTAAAGAATCTTTTCCCCACCATTTTTTTTTGCCTAAAGTTGCACAAAATATTAAACAAAAGGTTTAACATGACAGATAAAACCACTATTTAAAAACTTGAAAAAAAAGTTTTTCGTTAACTTTTGCAATTCTTTTCAATGTTTTTTGTTCAGAACTAAGAACAGATAGCAGTGAAAGCTGTGATATCCCCCCAAGGACCCAATTTTTATTTAAACCATATTTTTATTGAAATGTTTAGTACAGATTTTTAAGAAAAATAAAAGCAAATAAACTTACTCCTTTAGAAATACCTTTTATCTTGATCTTTAGGGCCACATGTATGAACCTGTTTAGGTCTAAAACTCACTTTTTTGCCCATAGGTTACCAAAAAAAGTTTTCATTTAAAGTGGCCCTTATTTTTTTTAAAAATTTTTCAAAAACAAAAAAACCCTTTTTGTATGTATACTAAAGGATTTTTTGCACAAAAGCCCCAAAACCCTGCAAGGGGTTTTAGGTAAATTTCTTTTTTATAAAAAAAATAATTGTGTTATCCCAAAAAAACAAAAAACCCTTTATTTAGGGGTGTAACTATAACCTTTGCGCTTTTGGGAGGCCTTGCGGTTGGGTTTGGGGGGGCTCTTGGGCAAAGGAAAAAACAAATTGAAGCAGCACTGTATAAATGCTAACAAGGCATTTGTATTTTTGACCAAAAGCAAAATAAAGTTTAAAACACTAATAAAACCCCCTTCCCAAAATTTTGACTGGGGTGGTTGCTAGTATTTTAAATTTCATTTCAGATTAAAACGTTTCAAAAGGGGCCATTTAAAGCAGACGTGTGGTGCACCATGTGGCTTACAGTTATTTAAAGCCACTAATTTTTTGATTGGGGGGGTGCCCCGAAATTTTTGGGTGTCCAACAAAAAAATACCCGACACCCTCTGCTCCCCATTTCGTTTGGGCAAAAAAAAATTGGGGAAAATGGAAAAAAAAAAACAAATATGAGGCTTTTTTTTTTTTTGTTAATTTCAAATGGCCACTATTTTGCAAGCCTGCAAGCCCCGTTCCCCCGGGTCCTTTTTTTCTTGGGAAAGTTCCCTACCAAATAAAATTTACAGAAAAAAACACAGAAAAAAAAAGGGGCATAAAATTTTCCCCAAAAAAAAAACGAACACGTTTCGTTTCCCGCCTTTGAGCCTGGGGGGTATGGCCTTGTTTCTGTGTTTTTTGAGTAATTTTTAAAGTCCCCTTTTTTATGTTGTTTTTTTTTGTATAGACAGAGATTGGAAAAAAAAAAAAGAAAACTTGCTTATGAAGGGCTTGGTGGTGCTTCTTCTAATTATTTTTCTAAAATTTCTGGAAAATTTTTAAAAATAATAATAATAATTAAAAAATTTTTTTAATTATATAACAACCCAAAAATTCCCAGGGACTTTTAAAATTTATTGGGCATAAGTACAGACAAAGAAAAAAGACAAACATTACACAATTAAACATAGAACCTTTTTTAGGTAATAACAAGTTGGTGGTTTTCTGCTCTCTTGTACTACAGTACTATGTGGGTTATCTGATACAGTAGATGGTGCTATTATTTATGCCTTAAAGTATTGGAACAAATTCTACTGTTTTGTTACTAAAACTTGGGCATGGGGGGGCCCATCTTTTTTTGGCTAATGTGGGCCCTTTAAGGGTTTCTAGTTATGCTCCAAATTTTGTTTTTTGGGGTTATCTGAAATCAGTGATTGTGTATTTAAAGTGTGGTAATGAGGGTGGGGTTAAAAAAAAATACAGCTTTAAAAAATAATTTAAACCCTTCCACACCTGTTTCCCGCTGTGTCACAGATTTTAAAAAGGGATAAACCCAAAAACGTATAAAAGGATTACCGTAATGTATTCATGGTGGAAAAATATAAAATAAAAGCAGTTTCTTTTGGACTACATTTGCTGTATTGTCTTGAATACACATTGTGTGCAAGCATGGCAGGTTACACTTTTGTACGGCACAAAAGATGTATAAAAATTAGCAAAAAAGAGCCCCAAAAATTTTGTTAAAAGGGCTATGTTTGTCTTTTTAAAAATTTTTAATTTCTCGGGGATGTTTTTGGTTTTAGTTTAACCTTTTTTTCAAGGTATCTTGATAGATATCTGTGACAGAGGCAGGTAACATGATATGAATGGCCCCTACCAGGTGCACATGATACACTCATGTGTAGGAAAGCATATAAAGATATGTTAACAGGGCAGTAAAAAAACGCACTATGTCAGGGGGCCTGGGTTTAAATTTAAAAAGTGAGTGTTACTTTCAAAAGAAAAGCTTTCAAAATTTTTGGGTACATTTAAAACCCCCTTTCCGCCGGGGCCGTTTTGGGGCCCCTCTGAAGAGCCCCATTTTTGAAATCTGTCAGGGGGTCAAATTTATGGAGGGAAAAATTTTTGACAATTTAAACCCATTTCCCTGTGATTTAGAGATTGTTTTTCTCGTGAAAACTTTTTGCTTTAAGATAGTAAGAAATTTTGTCCCAAAAATGCTTGTTAGTTATTTGTGAATAATATCAAAAAAATCGTGAAAATTTTGAAAAAATTTACCAATTTAAAACTTCAAAATTTTCGGGCATGTAAGGGACAGATAGTTATTCCACCTCAAAATGGTTTATAAACTAGGCATCTACCATATGTATGCTGTAGTTTGGTCATAATTTTTAAATGTCTCTTTTTTTTTTTTTTCCGACTGCTTGGGGGCTTAGAAATTTTGTAGTAATTTTCAAATTTTCAACAAAATTTGCAAGACACCTTTTTTAGGGACCAGTCCAGTTCTAAACGTGTCTTTGATGACCTGTATGTTAGTTACCCCCATAAATGACCTCTTTAAGAACTACACCCTTAACAGTATTCAAAACTGCATTTAGGAGTTTATCAACCCATTAGTGTTTCAACAGGAATTAAAGCAAAGTGGAACGTGATGTTTCAAATTTTTACTTTTTTGCAGATTTTCAATTTTTATGCATTATTCACAAGATACCGGTTAAAATGTTGTCTGGGAATTGCACTATTATATTGTTCCCTCTGTTTCATGCCGTTTTCAGAGATATCCATATGTGGCCCTAGTGCATTATTAGGCTCAAACCACAAGCCCCAGCAATAGGCGGAGCACCTACTGGGACTCTGGGGGTCTCATTTTCATTACGATTTTATTTAGGGCGCCATTTCTGTTTTGCGGGACACCCTAAGGTGCTAAAAAATTAATAACTCCCCTAAAATATACCCCATATTGGAAAATACACCCTTAAGGATTATATCCAGGGGGTGTAAGTGGCAATCGACCCCACAGGGTGTGTCACAAACAATTTTTAGCGTTAGGCTGTGAAAAATTTTAAACAATAAATTTTATTTCAATAGATCTGCAATTTTAGCTGAAAATTTATAATTTTTTCAAGGCATCTGGTAAAAAAACACCAAAAACTGTTACGCAATTTCTTCCAAGTTCAGCAATACCCTACATGGGGTGTAAATTGGTGTGGGCTCATGCAGGGCGTATAAGGGCGTGAGTGTTACTTGGGATTTTGGAACGCAGATTTTGGTGGTGCATGTCGCATTTATCAAAGCCCCCAAAATACCAGATCAGGTGAAACCTTCCAGAAGTCCAACCCCATTTTGGTTTCAGCACGCCTCATAGATCTCATCTAGGGGTGTAATTGTGCATTTTGGGTGGCACAGGTGTTCCAAAGTTGTTTTTTTTTGCATTGGGGCTAGATAATGAGGGGAAACGCAGTTCGCATTGTTTTTTGGGCTTCAAATTTTACAACAGTTCGGCTCGTGCAGTATTATTGATGGAATATCTTTACTATGGGGGTCGGTACATATTGCAATGGATATAGATTTTATATAGTTTTTTTTATGTTTTATTAAATTTTACACATTGAATATAGGTCTATAAAAAATTGCGTTTTTAATGTTGTCCTGTTCTGTTAGCCATAACGTTTCTGTTTCTGTTTACGGAGCTGATTATGGGCACTGTTTGTTCACGTGGATGGAGTTGACGTTTTTATAGTTCCATTATGGGGGGAATTTGGCCCGCTTTGATCACTTTTTATTAAGGTTTTCTTGTGAGGCTTTTTGTACCAAAAGACAATAGGCCTGGGAAGTGAGGTCTTTGTTAGTCCCCCCCTTTATTTTTAACGAGGTCACGTGCAGTACAGCTGACATGCATAGTATTACTCAGCAGGTCGATACGATTACAGCGATACCAATTTGTATTTTTTTTTATGTTTTAATGTTTTACACAATTTATAAAACATCATTTTATTCAAAAAGGAGGAAACACGTTTTTGCATCGACATAGTCTGAGGGACGCCATACACTTTTTTTTTTTTCTGTGTACGGAGCTGTGATAGGGGCTTGTTTTTTGCGGGATGAGTCTACATTTTTATTGGTATCATTTTTGGGGGGACAAGACTTTTTTATCAGTTTTAAATCCGTTATTTTGGAGGCTGGGTGAGTAGAAAATACATGCCAATCCTAGTAGTGTTTCTTCTACTTTTATTTTTCCACAGCACTCACGTGCAGTATCCTGACCAGTTAGCTTTACTCTCAGGGTCGATACGATTCGGGATACTATTTATATAGTTTTTTTTATTTGGCAGCAATTTTAAAAAAAAAATAGTGTTTTTATTGTGTTAAATAATATTTATGCATCGCTGTCTTCTCGAGAGCCCCTTAACTTTTTTATTTTTCCGTATACAGAGAGTGCAAGATCTTTTTTTTTGCGGCTGAACTGACGTTTTAATTGGTACAACTTTTTTTTTTTGGCGTTTATATGAGTTTTTGATTACGCTTTTTATTCCATTTCTATGTGCTGCAGGCATGCACAAAAATCGCAATTCAGTGACTGTTTTTTGTTTTTGTTTTTTACGGCGTTCACCTTTACGGGTAATTAACGTGACCAGATTTATAGGGTGATCGTTACGCACGCGGCGATTCCAAATTTGGGTACTTTATTTTATCTTTGATCTTTTTTGGCCGCGATTTGGCGTTTGTAAAGGGGGGAAAAGGCAGTGTATGTGTTTTAATCTTATTTTTTGTTTGTGTTTTACTTTTTTTTTTTACTTTTTCACATTTTTTTAATTTTCCCAGTGAGGATTTTGTAAATGCAATTCCCCACTGAGGGAAAAGCAATCATTAGGATTGCTGCTTTGAAGAGGCGATCTGGGCCACAGGTTACTGCTGTGCATAGGTAGCCATGGCACACATAGTGTCACCATGCCCACAATGCTTTGTGGGCATAGGTGAAGTCTCCAGATACTACCGTTGCTTTCAGAACCGCATCCGGGATGATCTGGTAGGAGACGGGCTAGCGGCTTTTGTGCCCGCTGCCTCGCCGATCGTAGGGACAGACGGCGAGCTCACTCCTTCTGCCTTGCGGCTTCATTAATCGCGGCCATGACAGGCTGGGTTAATTGATGCGTTTTATCACCCGCGGGACGGAGCTCACTCCGGGCCGGGGGTGATGGGGCATGATGCCAGCGGTAATTTTACCGACGGGTTTCCATGCCGCGATCGGCGCGCGGCTCGCCCGCAAGGCCCGCGGATTCGCCCTGCGGCGTTGCTACGCTTTTGCGGGAAGTCACTTCCCGCTAGGGCGTATTGCTTCGCCCAATGCGGGCATAGGGGTTTTAAATGAAGACGTTTTCGAAATATAATGCATTTGTGCTTTGTTTTTGTAAAGAGCTAAATATGATTTTTTCACCTTCTGCGCTCTCTCTAGTTTTTCATAGTGACTGACCTGTGTACTTCCTATCCCCCTGCTGTTTGTTCTATCTGTTTGCTGAGAGTGAAGTTCATCCTCCACAGGTCACAGCCAGCAGTGAGAGCTGTGTGTTATCTGTTATTTCTGACTAAGACAGTAATTACTGTTTACATTAGCTTCAGCAGCTTCTCCCTTTCCTGGTAGAACGGTAATTTAGCTAATCTAGACTAATTAAAACCATAATATACACGTGAAGTCCTGAATACATGGAGCTCATATGCTAATTGCAGACAGGTTGACCAGGAAGTGACAGATCAAAGCAGCATTATTTTATTCAGGCATCCTATGAAACTTTGAGATGAGACAACCTCTTTAAGAAAAAAATAGCTCATTTATATGGTGTAAGATACGGGGCTCAAATGCTTAGGCTGCATGGGGCCCTAAAAATTACCAATGACAACCCTGCATGTGGCTGCAAGTACATAGAAAACTGTGCAATTAATGTACAGACTATCCACTTTGTCAGGGAGAATATATCAGCCACAGAAAGATAAAACGATGTAAATACAGAAGAGATTGTACATTAGTACTGTTTTTACCTGTTAAACCTTCTTAATGAAAACATGGAGATGACTTAAATATTGCCATGAGTGTCCTTTATTTTACATTTAGCTGTTCTCGCAATATGACTCTAGGCATTTAAATAAGGATATAGACCGGTTGTCCCAGATATAGAAATCTCATTTATATTACTGATGGGATGTATTGTGTTCCCACTTCATCACATTTTGCAGGTGTGCCTGATATTTGAAATGTAGAAGAAATCTCCTGAGCTGAAATGTTAAATATGTTGTTCTTGCTCCTCCAAATTCTCCTTTGTTCATGTCCCCACTCGCTATAAACAAAGAAAACAAACTTTTTTTTTTTTTTTAAAAAAAGCTTTATCCTTTGAAAAAGTTTATAAAAAGCACAGTAGAGTTTGGGAATTTATTTTTGAAAAATTGAATTTTAGCTTGAACGGTAGTTTATGCAAAAATACAAGTTATACAACTGTGATATAAATAATTATGTTTCCAGTGGAGTGCAGAATTACATTACTCAATGTTACTTACTGCTGCTGCTCTGCTCTACCATTGTGCTTTACAGTGCAGCTCGTTTTGCCCTGGTTGACTACTGGATATAAGCAAAAGCTCACCTGTCACTTATTGCATATGGAGGTGATTTTATTAGCAGAAAATACAGAAGTGGGTGAAGATAATTACAGTCCTATTTTAAGGCATAATCTTCAGAAAACCTACCAAAACCTACCTGCAACCTACCATAAACGTGCTGTGACTACACCATCATACGAATAGCTCCCTCACCTGTTTTCTGTCTCCAATCCCATATCATTGTAAATTGTCATTTTCTGTCTTCCACTATTTGTTCTAAATTGTTTGGCCCATGTTCTAATTAAAACCCCTTTTTCTTTCCGTCCCCTGGGATTAATAGCGCTTTAAATGAATGAAAAAAAAATACTAATTTTATATAAAATACGACTAAAAAGTAATAAGGGGTTTTTTTAAAAACAAATGATTCGGCTTGCTGTGTGATGTGTGGGAATATATCATTTCCCTGGTCAGGGACTAGAAGGATGATGAAGTACACTAAGCAGATCAACAGTATTGCAAAAATACCCTAACACACAGGTTTTTCCCGACCCCCAAAAATAATCGGGTAACATGAATTCTCTTAGCAGCTGATAAGGAAGGATCTCACAAACATCACCAAGTGATGAAAAAAATGAAAATGTGGCATTTAGGGCCACATGTACGAAAACTGTCTAGGTCTAAAACTCACTTTGCTGCAAATAGCAACCAATCAGAGCGCCCTTTCATTTTATATAGTGTTTTTTTAAAAATGAAGGGGCACCTGAATTGGGTTTCACGGGGAAAAAAAAATTTTAGACCTAGACAGTTTTCATACATGTGGTCCTTAGTTGCCATATTGCTGAATGGGATTGTCCTCTTGAAGCTGAGGCTAAAAGAAAAACAGCTAAATAAGAAAAAAAAAAAAAAAAAAAACATTACTTGCCCTAGCTGCCTTTGTTCCCCAATATACCGCCAGTCCATTGCCAGTCTTCTTTTTTTCTTCGATTTGGGTGAAAGGACATATCTCCCGCCCTGATTGACTGCAGCAATCATGTGACACTGCCCAATGTCATCATTCGGAAGTCAAGGCTCCAGATGATGATGTCAGGCAATGAGTCTGACTGAACCACAATGGACCTCGTTTACCAACTGTCTAAATGTAAGACTGTCGTTGATGCCTATAGCAACCATTTAGAGCTCAGTTTTTGTTTTCATAATGCTTTAATAAAATGCAGTATGGGCAACAACCACAGTCTTGCTCTTAGACAGTTTTGTTAAATGAGGCTGTTGTGTTTCACTAAGGGCTGACTCATATCACACAGATACTCACTTTAGTATTCTTTGTAACCCTGTTTCATGTATCAACTCTTAAGTTTTGATAAATGAGACCCAAAATATAAAAATTTCTGTAAGTTATTGTCAAATAGAAATATATGTATCAGGTTTTACTAGGGTAGGAAATAGGACTTGAATATGAAAAAATAACAATAAGCCTCAAATTTTGAGACGAAAGAAGGAAGGGTTGCGTCAAAATGAAAAGCGGTCTCATTTTTTATGTATAATGGGGGCGAGAATGAAAGTTTTTTTTTCTTTATAAAAGGGGGGAAAGTCCGACGTGCCCCCGCCTGTGTGTAAGGCTCATTACGGAACTTGGGGCTATGTAATGGCTAACTGCATAAGGGCTTAGATAGGGTGGAAATAAAAGAAAAAGTCATTGAAAGATGTCGTGAAAAGAAACTATAGTGGTTCTGTTGGAGGGCCAAGGGCCCCAACAAGACCTGTCTATCTGGCCTTTCGTATGAGAATAAAGGTGGGAAACAGCAAAACGAAATTTCAAATTTAATGTAGTAAAAATTTTAAATATAAAAATCTGAACAACATAATCAGTGGGTTATTTAATGTAAAATTAGTTTAAGATTCTATGAATTTTAAATACATTTTATAGGAGATATTTCTATATTTTGGGGACATTATATATTTTTATATTAATTTATATGATCACATTTTTCATTAAATTTAAATAATTACATTTTATAAAGTTTGATAATTATAATTATTTTTTTTATTAGTAAAGTACTGGTGTACGTTGAGAAATATTGGACATTTTTGGCCCTTACAGCAAATATAGCTCCACTTTGACTCCTCAGGCTCAGGCAGAAAACATTGAAATAGGTCTGCCTGTCCAAGCAGTAATGAACCTAGTTTTGCTGAACCACATTCATATATGTGTCTAATCTTCCGAATGTGGAGCGACACACCTCCATAACACCCCCAGAACGTCCCCCGAACACCCCTTCATGTTAGGCGCATTCAAAAGTGTTGATTCTTGTGAACAATGCACCTAACACATCCATTAGGAGCATTAGACATTGTAGCTGGCTCAGTTAGGTGCATTATATGCCAGAAAAAGGGTGAAAAACCCTTTCGTACATGTCGCCCTTTGTTCCCATCTATTGATCAAGATGATGGCATAAGAAAAAACAAAACAAAGCTCATCACCTGTTCTGCCATTAAAGTTAACATTGATGTTGTTTTGTTTAAAAAACAAATCTTTCATCAGTACTTTGTATTAGTTATCATCAATATTATTGTCTAAAACCAGCTCAAAGGTAACTATTCCACGGCTTTAACACTTTTACAGTAAAGAAGCTTTGTCTTTTTCAGGCAGAAGGAGTGCCCCTTGGTGATATTTATGATCCTTTTTTCCCTTGCAAATGCCTACCTCTATGGTAAGCAATTTGCTTTAGAAAAACTCCCCAGAGATATGAAGTTATTTGTTACATCAGTAAAGAACCCTTCTAAGGGCCTGGTTCCAATACTTTGAAGAAAAAAACATATATATACATGTTATAAAGCAATACAGTATTTTTGATGTGCTAACTCATTTCTGAACTATTTCAGTCATGTCATTATTATATTACATAGATATTTTTATAGCCTTTACCTCCTAATTCTCCTCTTTCAAAGTAGTGATTAATGATAACTCCAAATTAAATTAAAGGTTTTGATGTTTGTTTTTTGTGGAAGGAACTTTTGATCAAGCAAGTAAAGTAGGATAAATATTTGTACTTGTGTTAAAATGTCCATGGGAATAGAAGTAAGATGACTCTGACCTTGAAATGACTCACCAGTATCATACTAGATCTGGAATATTAAAATCATTTTCATGTTCAGTCTGCAGAAGACATTACACTAGCAATTTAGTAAATGATAATGTATTTCACTTTGCATTTAAAGGGTTGCAGCAATGCATCTAATGTTGTATGTTTTAACCGTATGATGAATACTGAAACCTAATTTCTTTGATTGAACAGTTCACACACTGCAGAAATAGGCAGTTTAAATAAAGCCAAGTGATAAAATCTAAATATTTTAGCATGTAAATTGAGAAAAATGTATGTAATTGATGTTAGCTACTTGTTCAACACTTTGAAGTTTAATTAAGTTAATTGTCTCACAATACATAAAAGAGTGCAATAAGCCTACACTGAAAATGGTTGAACATATTATAGGCTTCTAAGTCACCATCAGAAGTCTGCGAGAAGATGTGCTATGCTGCATTTCACTTTATAAAAAGTCTGAATTAAAAACCGTAGTGTTCTGTCTCATCTCACATACTTATATAGAAATGGACTTCACAAAAACAAATATTAAATGGTTATCAGTGACTGAACTTGGCATACTGAAATCCGATAGCAGTTAAAAGAGCCAATTATGGGTCAAAATGCCATATCTAAATCATATGAAGTTCAGATATCACAAAGACCATCACAGTCAGGGTATATTCACATGGCATATAGGATCTGATTTTGGATCTGTATTGGATCCAAAAATCACGTCCAAAAACACTGCATCAATTGAATCCAAAACACATCCAGCATGTATTAAACATGCAGGTGCATATTTAGATGTGTTTTGGGTGCAGCAGGAACGCACCCTATAGTTTTAAATAGGGCTCCTGCTGCGTCTTTTGGATCAAGAATTGAAATGATAATTCTTTGAACGGATCTGAAAGACGCATCAGAAAGACACATGTAAACACCCATCAGCGATCACTCGTCTGAGCGCCAATGCCTCTTTTACATTGAAAGCGATGTAAATCACACTGCACATTTTATATGCGTGTTTAGGTCAGTTTAGCGTCCGAAACATAGCTCCAAACATGCAATTAAAAACAGATCCAAAATCAGATCCAACATGCCGTGTGAACATACCCTAAAAGACAACTAATATTGATTACGAAACTTAATAGGTATAACAATTATTTTGAATATTTAACTTTATAATTCTTACTGCTTTTAGAATTGGCTACAGTGGAGGACGTGTATGAAATAGGCTCCACCAGTTTTCTGTTATGGTGTGCAGCAAAAAACTGTTGTAGGTCCTGTCCAATATATT
The DNA here is from genome assembly GCA_025379985.1 of Phyllomedusa bahiana. Taxonomy (NCBI): domain Eukaryota; kingdom Metazoa; phylum Chordata; class Amphibia; order Anura; family Hylidae; genus Phyllomedusa; species Phyllomedusa bahiana. The sequence goes on from JAODAL010000658.1 coordinate 215,883, forward strand.
TTTAAAAGGATTTGTGGCAAAAATCCTCACCCCATTATAAAGTGCTAATTCTTAGGGGCGTGTCACACCACATTCAGAAGATTAGATGCATTTATGAATGTGTCTTGACAGAATGTGTCACAAAAATAGTGCACTTATCTATGCCAATTTCAAAGTGACAAAGAGACATAATTTCGCACGCACACTTTCTGAGACACTTTTTGCCACATAAATGTGTCTCTCAGAGGGACACATTTATAAAATGCTGTGAGACACTTGCATACATATTGAAGAATGCTACTCTAACCTAATGAGACGGATGACTGTCTAGTCTGAGACAGTTTTCATACATGTGCCCCAATATGTTCAAAAGTCATAATTTTAAGGGAGACATGTATGATAGGGTTTTTTACCCTTTTCTGGCGTCAGATGCACCAAAGTGAGCCGACTACAATGTCTAATGCGCCTAACGAATGTGTTAGCCGCATTGTTCATAAGACTCAACACTTTTTATTGCGCCCAACATGAGGGGGTGCTCTGGGGGCGTTATGGAGGTGTGTCGCACCACACTCGTATTATTAGACATAAATATGAATGTGGTTTGGCAAAACTAGGTGCATTACTGCTTGAACAAGCAGAATTAATTCAATGTGGTCTGCCTGAGCCTGGGGAGTCGAAGTGGAGCTAGATTTGCTATTAGGGCAAAAAATTTCCATTACTTCTCAACTTTCACCAGTATAATAATAAAAAGTAATTTATGATAATTATCAAACTATCTAAAATTAAAATATTTAAATTTAATACAAAATGTCACATAAAATTAATATAAAAACATATAATATCCCAAAAATATAAAAATATCTCCTATAAAATGTATTTAAAAGTAAACGAATCTAAAACTAATTTTACATTAAATAACCCACTGATGATGTTGTTGATTTTTTGAAATTTTGAATTTTTACTACATTAAATTTGAAATTTATTTTTGCTGCTCTCACCCTTAATTCTACATATGGCAAGAGCCAGCACAGCACAGGTATTGCTGGGACCTGTGGTCCACCAAGCAAGATCAATACCATAGTTTCTATTCCCTGATATGCAATACTTAGGACTTTTCTTTTGTTTCTAGCCTATCTATAGCCTTTATACATGATTGGCGCATTTCTTATGCATCTAAGTTATGTTTTGCGCCAAACACACAGGTGAGGTGCAATGAACTTTAGACACCATTTATAAATGCACAAAAAACACTTTCATACATTCAGGTGCCTTTGACATTGAAAAATAGATGAGAAAATGAACTTCAATGCACCTAGTTCCATACATGTGTGCATTAAAAGGATTGTTTCATATTAGATTTGAGACAACACTCTTAAAAAAACAATATTTGTGCAGTAACTGAAACGAATAGGTTTAAAGTTTAGATATGCTCTTTTTTGACCATACATCTTTCAAGCTTACAACAACCATGACAGATGATGATCATTGAACGTGTGATTGGTCATGGTCTATTAAGATCCATAATGATACTTTGTAATCAGTTATGGTCCATTATGATACATAAAAATCAGATTGACAGGAGTGTTTTAATCTGTTTTTCCCACTATTGGCTTGCAATTGGTCAATTAGGCTCCCATTGGGCTTCCTTTCTGGTCATGAGTTGTCTGTGCTATTTTCTCTTTCAACTAAGATTTTGTGCAATGCTGAAATCTAATAAACATAGAACACATTTAAATTTGATTACCTGAAAAACGGTTTCCTTTTCATGTATAGAGGTGGTAAATTACCCAAGTTTTAGTTTGTTATCATATTCCATATTCCATTATTCCATGAACAGCCATGCTAACAAAATTAGATCTAGTCAAATTAATAGTTGGGATCCTGAATGAAATTTTTTCTTTTTTAGGGCATATTGACTCTTGTCTTACTGATTTTTTTCCATCCTCTGGATCATTAAAGTGAAACAATGTTAAATCTTGTATTTATCCATATCCTATCCCTTTCCCTTGTTGATATTTTTTAAATTGTGCAAACTACATAAAAAATATAGCAAGATAACTATAAACCGTAAATAGAGAGCTGAATCCATATGTAGACAGATTGATGGATGGACAGACAGATAGATAGATAGATAGATAGATAGATAGATAGATAGATAGGTGTAGTGTAAATTTCTTAAATGAGAATATATTTTATGGTAAAACATGGATGGATCTACAACAATAAGTTATATCTACGATACATAAAACACAAAAAATTTTGTGTTGTTAGTAACACTTCCCAAGTGCTTTCTGAGACATTAATTCCTGAGGTAAACTGCCTGTAGTGGCAAATGCACTTTGCTAGGCCAGTCAGAATTCATTAATTCATTGCTTAAAGCAGATCAAGCTGTTGGTGCTCTGAAACACAAAACAGTCTTTGGAACAAACAAGTCGAGTTTAGATGTGAACATTTTCAGTTGACTTCTGCACTTTCTGCAGAACCTGTTATACAATTTATATCAAAATTGATGTCACTTTTTTACCAATCTGAGACTGGGTTAAATCAGGTTTCAAAGCAGAATACAATAGAAAATATTCACAGCATGAAATGCTCCGAGGTGTTTTCTTGTTGCACCATGTGTCTCAATTGCCTCTTGTGGCATTTCTGCTTTCTGTAACACTAGAATTGTGACCAAAAAGAAAGACACTTGGTTGGGCATAGCAGCCTATTCAACAGCATAACAGTCATTTTAAAACAACATGCTATCCCTAACATTCCAGCTTGAGAAAAGAAATGATCCCATTCTTACTCTGAATTCCAATGGAAAACATGGATTTCTTGGGCTCACAGGTCCTCCGCTTGATCTAATTTTGGGGAGCAATACCAAAAATTGTTAACTAATTGGTACTATAGTCCCCTGCACTTATCCAAAATATATCTAATGTCATTACCATGTTGTTGGAGATCCTGTGCATCAACAGCCTCACTATTCCATATATTTTGGTAATGTAATTTGTTGACAGCCTATTGGACTGATGTTTTTTTACTTGTTAATAAGATAGCTCAAGTATGTATCCCTAAAGAACCAGGATTAACCCTTTCTCACTAGGCATTGAGAATGTTCCCTTTCACAACCGAACATTAGTTGCTCATATCCTTCATGCTGCTAAACCAGCCATTTCGAAGAATTCAAAAATTGGAATACGCCCATCAATCTTGAGTTGGCTGACATTAAAGACATAGCAAGCACCAATTATAGCTTTGAAAAGTTGCTAGCTTTCCTTAAAGGACAATCCTACAAACTTCTGTTCTCCTGGGCTCCTTGGCAGGACTTTGTGCCTAATCTAGACTAAATCATAATACATGGCAAAACACCTCCTCCCCTCTCCTTTCCCAAGTTTCCCTCTTTCCCCCCAATTAATAGTTTGTATTGTTATTAAATACTGTTAGATTTAAATTGTTTAACTTCTGATATTCATTGAGATTACAGCATAACCTCAGGGGAGCGTTCTGTCTCCTTATATCTATTCTCTAACATATCAGCTAATATTATGAAAGATTTTGCATAGATCTTGATGTGTTCATACCCATGTCCTTAAATGCCGAAATTTACAGGTTACGCTTGGTCATCTTTACTGTTAAGCTCTTTATGTTTTATTGCATTGCGACCATAACAAAGGGACATCATCACACTGCATGAGTCAGAATGCTCCTCTTGACCTTTAGTAGACCTTCAGCCTAGGGCCTACAGGAGTTGTTGGTGGAGCAGGAAGCCTAAAGTTATCTGCTTCATCATAGTTTTCAATTGCATATACATTCAGCGGATGCACATACAGTTCAAAGGCAGCACTAGGTTTGCAATGTTCAGGGGCATATTACACATTTTGGGTAGTAGTGGTAGCTGAAATAGTGAGGCCCAGCTATGTTTGGATTTGCCCTTCTCCTAACACAGTAAAAGTAGATAGGCTGGGTCTGGAGAGAACCAGAGAGAGGATGTTGTGACCAGGGTCATGTGCATCTGTACCTTTGAGGATGATCTGTAGAGTTGTGCAACTATGTTATGTGCCATGCGTAAAGCCTACAAAACCTCACATTCCTTCTGTTTATGTGGTTCTTCTTTTGTGTGTGTTACACCACCAACTGCACTATCACACACCATCAACTACCATCAAGCAGTACCCCTGCCACCACCTCCCCTATACACACAGTGCATCTACACGAACTGTAAAAATTCTGCATGGCAAACAAGGAATACTATAGATTTCCAATTTTGCCACATGCTTATTCTGTTGTAAAAATGGTAGTGATTTTTACCTTGCCGTGAATCTGCAACAGAAATGGCAGCTAAATCAACATGCAACACAAGCAGATTTTGCAGTGGAATTGCCATGGATTTTCTTTAGGTTTGCTTCTAGATCCAGGCTTACTTTGGCAGTGGTGGCTATAAATGCAGCAATAAATGTAATAGTTTATGAGGATTTTCAGTTATGTTTTTGTTTTTTAAATGTTTCCGATAAAACGTTTACATAAGAATGTTAAATAAAAGATTATTATAGGATTAATAAAGAAAGTGAGAAAATACATGGTCATTAAAACTATAATAACTCTCCACTGCACAGTTAAACATAATAGAAACTATTCAGTGTGATGGAGTGAAAAGCCATGTACATATTTGTTCACACAGTATAAAAGAATAGAGTAAACAGACGAAAAATGTGCATGCAATCACAATGCATTCTTCTACCAACATGACTATGAGTAAGAGTTACAAGACAGAAGCCTTCCCCTGTAATCTCATCAAGGTTACCCTGTACTTTGTTTACTGAATTTAATACTGTATCACAGGTAAAGTAGGTGGGTATTTTATCCATTTTAATAGCTGGCTTCCCACATTATACAACTGTGACCTTTTCAGTTCATTCATATGTGCTATAAACCTCTTAAATGTCGAGTCTCAATGCTTCATTTATAATAATTAGCGTACTGTGATTGGAACAGTGCGTCTGAAGCAGAAAAAAACAGGATTGCTCATTTGCCTCGAACAAAATAGAAATTAATGTGTGTTCCACCAAACGGGTTCATATTATCTTTAAGAGGAAGGGTCAATGCGGAGATTAAAAATGTCCTATTTTATGAAATGTATCGCCTACTAATGACAGTCATTGTTAATTTCATAGCAAGGGATCTGGTGCTTTGGCCTGGACTGCAGGATTAGCAATGCAGAAAGTATGCTGTTTGTGCCGTCAGAGATCATGGCCCTTTTTCTGGCACATGTGAATGCACCTGCTGCATCAGCCACTTTTAGAATTAATACGATATGTGACTGGCAGCTTCTCAAGTAAGGGAAGGAAACAAGAGTGTGTTTAGTAGGAATTTGTTATGTAGATGAATAAATCCCAGTTTGTTTTCTCTGCCTGATATATCATTTACGCCAAACTTGATATTTTATACTATAGGACTTCTCCTATTGGGTGTTCCTGGCCAATGTTTTCAGTTCTTCAATTGCTGCTTAATTTCGATTGTACACAGCACATAACAATAAGTACCACTTAAATGAATACATTAAAACTTCTTCAATTCAGCATCTGATAAACTATAAAATCTGGTAATTTGGCACTTGCTTGCAAAACAGTGCTGCCATAATAATACCGTGTTTCCCCGAAAATAAGACATCCCCTGAATATAAGACCTAGTGTAATTTTTTTCAAGCTTAGAAATATAAGGCCTCCCCTGAAAGTAAGGCCTAGTGGCAGTCATTGCTTCAGCTCCCCCCACGCCATACATTAACATTATCAGATCATTTAGATAGCCTCGCACACAAGGTAAGACCTATCTGGACAAGAGGTGCTCATTTAAGGAAAGTGCTATTGCTAGACACGAGAGATTGGGGCCAATGATTCTAAAAGAAATGGAGTCACTAGAAATTCACCATGAAATTCAGGGTTTGGAGATTTGTGATGATGTTCCAGAAGATGATGACATGACTGTTGTTGAGTAAATGTTGCTTTTTGTTCAGAAATACCAAGATCGGTAAATGTACCATAGATTGTTGTACATGGAAATTCTTGAGTTTAGCTGGTTTTGCTGATGTTTGTGATGACGGACTGCAGTATATTAATAAATGTTTATTTTTTTTGTTCAACAATAAATGTGGTTTCATGGAAAAATAAGACATTCCCTGAAAATAAGACCCAGTGCGTCTTTAGGAGCAAAAATTAATATTTTCGGGGAAACAGGGTAGAAATTTTCATTCTGATATAGGCTGTCTTTCTAGAAGTTCTCTAGCCTTACAAGACCCAGACTACTGATCCAAAAGACCTCAGTGTCTATTATCAGATAAAACAATATTTTTTACACTGTGTTTTTAATATACTTCATCCTTTTTGATTGTTGATTGTTGTACTGAATCCTTCACCCTGTGGCTTGTTCAACAAAATGGTGTGGCCTCAATAAAGTAGGTGTAACTTCATAGGAAAGGGGCATGGTTTAGTATGTGATAGCATGTGCCAAAAAAGATTGATTGTTTTTGATTGTTGATTGTTGTACTGAATCCTTCACCCTGTGGCTTGTTCAACAAAATGGTGTGGCGTTAATAAAGTAGGTGTGACTTCATAGGAAAGGGGCATGGTTTAGTATGTGATAGCGTGTGCCAAAAAAAGACATGCAATTAGTGGCATAAAGTAAGCTAAGTAATAGAAGGAGTAAACTTACACTGGACAGTCTAAACATGTTCTCGATTTATCAAAATTATGATAAAGGTGGCAGATTTTAAGACTGTCTAGTCTATGTACTAGACAGTATTGATACGTGTGCCCCACATATTGAAATGTGTAATATTTTCTATATATTTAGACATGGAAGCAAGTTGCACTTTTTTTTATGTAGACAAATTTGGGATTTTAATCCAACCATTAATTTAAGTTAACTTTAATAAAGATTGTTGTGGGCATACTTTGCTGGATTATACCTACTACTAATTATAAAGCATTTTTCAATAAATCAACAGCACAAGCAGAGGGACATTCAGAATACAAAAAAGAGAGACATACAAAGATGATGCTGGCTAGATTCACAGCTACACTGCTCCTTTCTGCTGCCTGATGTCCTCCATGCTGCTTGTTGTTTAAGAGTGTCTTACTTTCACTTCCTCCAGCTTCATCTCAATAGACTCTTTGGACAGCTTCTTTTTGAAGCGAGGTAGCTGACTCGCGAAACGCGTTATGGGCATAGAATAAATATCTATTGTCATTCAGGTTTTATGCCTGGTTAATTTTACTTCTTAGCGCTCTAACCCAACGTCCCACAACAGTCCAATTTGTAATAGAATTGTGACCACAATTTGTTACTCTTTGGACAGCTATAACTTGATCTCTTAGTAAAGCTGAAACCATCTCCTCTGCATAGTAGATTCCCTCAGTAATTTAACTAAGTGAAAGGGGTGAGATAAGGCAGATGTTAAATGGAGAAGGAAGCTTTTTTTCCCTTTAATAAATATATCACAAAGTTTACTTTAATTATCCATATCAGTTGTTAGGGAACTTTTTACTGATATGCAAATTTTATGAATTTGTATGATCAGAATAAAGCTATAGAGCAAAAGATCATAATCAAACAGCACAGACATCTGAACCTTTATGTATACAAAACTTTTGAAGAAAAAGTATAGTTCTTGTCTAAAACAACTAATTAGATTTAATTGTTTAAGTTTTATGAGCAGCTGAAGATGTTAAAGAAGAAATCTGTTATACAATCATATGTGCAGGTATTCATACATGAATTTACACACATTCCAATAAGCTCCCATAGACATACACACATATTTCTAAACTCAAATTTATATGCATGCCCATTCACACACACAATAATACACACATGCATATATGGACTTACAAACACGTAATCAAAATATGTGATCATGAAGGAAATCTGCTATAGAGTTATCTCTGCGATTAAGAAAATCATATTCATCATTTTACCTATTACATTGTTATTGCTCATGCACATTTTGGCGTGTTTACCAGCCATCTTCTCTTCCAATTACTTAATTATCTCTTCTTCATATGCACCTGCCTTCCAGAGCCTCAGAGGAAAAGTTTAAATCAAGCAAAGATTGATGTTGGTAAAATCGACCACAGTGTGTGTACTTTTATTGCGAAGTTTAGAAATACCGCAGATGTAAAATTGTACCAAGTGTAGAAGCTAGAATAAAGTCTCATTGTTAACCTCTTCAGTCCTGGAGGTCTCACTTCTACAAGTGTAGCTGAAACTGAAATAGCAAAATAGGGAGAAAGGGGCTATTGACAAGACCGATCTCCAGTTACGGAACTCGGACTTTCAATTGAGGTCTATGGTGATGGTTTTACAGTCGGTTTTTGATAGATTTGAAAATCCGAATCCACATTAAAAATCGACAGGAAATGCTTACCATGTAGGCAGACCCTTATGAACATGTAAAACAAGCCTGAGGCCTCTTTCACAATTTTGTATGGCACTTTCTTACCTGGAAAAAAAAAAGTGTCAGAAACTGCTTGTTTTCTTGATGTGTTTTTCTTCTGTTTTTTTCATCCCACCACAAATCATATTATCCATCACACTATTTATAAGGTGAAAAAGTACCACACAAATGCATAAAATAATGCAACATACACACACGCAATATTTGTGCAAAAAAAAAAAAAAAAGATGTGTATTGAGAAAAGGTTACCACAAACTGTCTGACAAAACATGCATGCTGTATTTGTAAAAAAAAAAAAAAAAAAAAACTGCCGCTAACCAAAAAAGTGTATATGTGCACCAATGGCACGTATTCCAATAGAACACATTGGGACACTATGGGCCACATATATGAAAACTGTCTTGGTCTAAGTATTTCCTTGTTGCCTAGCAACCAATCAGAGAGCTCCTTTCATTTCATTTAGTGCTCTGAAAGAATGAAAGGGGCACTCTGATTGGTTGCTATGGGCAACAAAGAAAATCTTAGACCAAGACAGCTTTCATACATGTCCCCTTATGAAAGTATGTTTTCACTGCCATGTGAACCCAGTTTTAGGCTGGAATCACATGGCAGTATTTTGATCAATATTTAACATACTGAATGCAATGTTGATGCATGAACCTAGTCTTACAGCAACTTTTACACACAGTATTTTTAGAAAAAGTTCTGAATTTTTTATAGTGCTTCTTTCATCACTTTTTTTGCAGCTATAAGTAACATACAGATGTAGCACAGATAAAATTGACTGATGCTTCTGATATTGTGGGACAGAACATTATCTGAACATTTTCAATGCTTTTTAATGGCTTTTATTGTGATCTTAGAATACATAACACAGAAAACAGTCAAGTTAAACTTTTCTACATCCATACATGTCTGTAGTGAAATACTAAATGTACTACAAACAATGTCAATTTGTCATTATTTGCTGGTTTGTGGACAGAGGATTTGGATTGAGTATGGCATTTTTGTCTCATGTTTTCTCACTGACTTCTCTATAGGGCTTAAAACCTATGAGCAAAAAATGAATGTTACCTTAGTAAAACATTTAAAACATTCCACCAAAAGCAAATGCAGACCGGTTGAGAGTGAGGACCCCTCTATTTTTTTTTTTTTCTTCTCTTTTCTTTCTCTCCTTTTTCCCTGCCTCCCTGCTGATTTGGAGGAAACAGTATAGTTCAGCTCACTGAAGTCATCAGGAAGTCCTGTCACCTCCTTTTGTTTACAGAGTTCACTTGCGTCTTATACTGGTGAATTAGTAAGGTTATCCTACTGACCCATTTGATATGCATGCTCTTTTTCCACCAGTTCTGCATTTTCTCGTTTATCCTGGTTTTGTGAACCCCTTGCTTGCAATGATGATCATTTCGAATGTCACTTTGTGATAACTGCCTATCATTGCATTGTTATTGTTGAATATATGTTTATACTTGAAAAATTTAATAAAACTTTAAATTTAAAAAAAAACAAACAAAAAAAAAACATTTCACCAAAAACAAATGCAATGAGAAATGCTTCACTGCAATATTGCAAATATTGTTCTAATGTGCTTGGTTTAACCAAACATGTTTACCAGAAAATCAATTAGGCTGATTATCAGTTACCAATTATCAGTGTTAGGTTTGAATGGTGTTTGGTCTGTATTGCCTTCAGGCAAGTTTACACTGCAAAATTCACCCAAAAACCATGTGCAATCCAGGCATCATTATTTTCAATGGGAAGAAGCCTGTAGTTCACACAGTATGTGCATCATGTAAACCAGAAATAGTGACATCACTTTCTGACATATTTATAGAAGAAATTCACATCCAAAGCTGCAGTAATGATTGGTGTTGAGCAAACAGTAAAAAGTTCTAGTTTGATTAGAATTCGAACTCGAACCCCATTAAAGTCTATGGGAGAAGATATTTTGGTTAATTTTTATACCTATACAGGGGAGGAAGAGCTGGAATTACCATCTATAACAGTAAACTGGATACATGGAACACCTTAGTGAAGAAAATTTGGCTCAAAGAGTGACAGAAAAAAATTGAGAGGCTAAAATACTTCATTCCTTCCAATGGCTAACTGAAAAGATAAGGACAGCTTGCAAGCAGGAACATAGCTATAGGAGGTACAGCGGTAGCAGCTGCTACAGGACCCTGCATCCTTAGGGGGCCCAAAAGCCCCTTTGACACCTAGGAGATTTGGAGACGGTGTGTTATACAATTGCTGAACCCCCAAAACTGCAAAACTGAACTTTTGGGCACTGAGTATGATTTAGCAAATCCAAGCACTCTGTATAATATCTATCCATGTTTATGACAGTTAGGCATTATGTGAGCCTGCAAATGTCACCAAATAACAGCTTCTGGGTGTGGGAAAGATGCAGCCAGCAATACCAAACTCCCTAATTATTGATGTCTATGGAGAAGAAAATTCTATCTAACTAACTAAGAACAGTCTGTACAGTACAGAGATTGAGCTGAAAATGGCGTTCACAAGGCAATACAGTGAAATATATATAACATGATCATGTAATTTTAGCAGCCACTGAGAGACCTACACCTCAGCAATGACGTTTTTGACACTTCTCTGTGCTCTGCTCCGATTGGATGGCTGCCAAAAGTGCAGAAAGGTGTCTGGATGGGCGCCAAAAGTACAGAAAGACACTATAAACAAAACTGAAAATGGCGTGTCGAACTAGAACTAGAACTTTACTGGAACGAACAGTAAAATGTTCGGTTCGAGTACTAAAAATGTTAGAAGTTTTACTAGAACTTAACTTTTCTAGAACAGTTTGATCAACATTATTGATATCAAAAATTTTAATTAAAACAGCAGAAATCTGAGGATATGCCTCAAATTCCTGTTGCATATCTCAGGGCATGTTCTTCTGTTGAAAAAAAATGCCATGTGAACTTTAAAAGAGTATTCCCATCTCACTAATTAGCTTCCAACATGTAGGCAAAAGTGAACAAAGACTATAAGCATATATATGACAGTACCAATTTTGCTTAATTTCAGAGTTAGAGCAATTCTTATCACCTATTTGTTTACATAAGCTTCTCTAGTTGCTGACTACCACTCTCTGCTCCAGCAGGGGCCAGGCTTGTGACTTCATTCCTTGCTGTTTCTCATCAGAAAAAAGGGCTTGTTTTCATTCCTTGCTGTGTCTCACCAGAAGGAAAAGGCTTGCTTCTCAGTCTCTGCACCGATCTTCATACTAAGAGAATCTTTAACCCTTAGAACTTAGTACAAGGGAGAAGCCTTGTGCCATTCTGTCAGGTTTGCAGAGCATGTATCTGTGTATCTACATCAAAGATAATAGAGTCACTCATCAGCTAACATGTAAGTTTTTCTCTCTCACTAGAAGCTTTCTCTCATGACAAATACATGACAAATACAATACGATTGTATTGTACGCCCGGGGAGATAAGTGACATGTTACTTATTCGCGGCGTAGTAATGATAGTCTATGGGGCCATGTGGGCTGCCGGCACCCCCGCGTTGCGGGAGTATGCGCCGATCAGCGCGATTCTCGAAGACCCGGCGTAATTGCGGGGCATACAGTACTCCCCGTAATTTTTCTCACTAGAAGCCTCTTTTCATGACAAGTACAGCTCTGTTAGCTCGCATTCACAGACCATCCTGCTCGGACAGTGTCATTGTTTTTCACAACCCCTAATTGCTAATATAAAACTCTGTTTTACCCCTTTCTGCACTGTGAAATATTATTATGTCATGGCGAGCAGGTCGTTCCCACAAACTGATGACTGTAATAATATACCTCAGTGATGGCACAGGAGGTGAGTGTGTGATGACTAATGGGTGGTGGCTGTCATAATAATAATAATAATAATAATAATAATAATAATAATCTTTATTTCTATAGTGCCCAAAAATTTTCCCGCAGAAACTTTACAAATTAAAGGGTTTAAACATACGTCTTTAAAACCCCATTAAAGTACTCAAATGAGACCCCCAAGGGTGGGGGGCCCTTTCCGTGGAGCTTACACCCTATTAGGGGGTATGGGTGAACAAAAGGGTTTTAAAGAATTTGCCAAGTTTAAATGGTCCACCCATTTTTCCCAAAATAGGGGGGGGTTTAAAAAACAGAAAAAGGGGATGAACCTGCCACCCTGACATTTACATTTATATACGATTGGCCTTTTAGTCCCCAAGTGGCGGGGATTTGACAGATGTGTGTGATAGCAGTTAGGGTCTTTGGTTTGGCCCGAACCCAGAAGATGTATTTTCAGGGCCCCCTTAAAAAATTGAGGGGTTTGAATGTAATTTTCCAGAAAAAGGGAAAGATATTAAAAAACCCCAAAAAAAAAATTTTAAAATAAAAACAAAATTTAAATTCCCCTGGGAAAGACCCTAAAAAAATTAAAATTTTTTCTTTTCAATTTAAAAGGATTTAAAAAAAACTCCAGGTAATGATAAAAATCCCAAACTGCCCTATTTTGAAAAACCCAGAAGGAAAAATACTAACCAAACCCAAAGGGGATAAATCGTGATTAAAGGAAAGGGCCCCCCAGGAAAACCCAAGGAGATAATCCCTATTTTAACCCTATACAAAGGCAAAATAAAACCTGTGGGAAAAAAAACAAAAATTAAAAGCAAAAAAAAGGGCCTAGAAACCCCCCACCCTGTATTTAAAAAAAGCAACAAAAGTCCCAATCCAATAGTTTCCCCCTATATACCCAAAAAAAAAAATTCTCTAGTCTAGTTTTTTGCCCCAAGGGTTTTTTACCCGTGTATAGGGTCTCATCAGGGGCAAAAAGAAAAAAAATAAGGGTTCCCAAAAAATTCAAAATTAAATTTAGTGTTAAACAAAAATAGAAGTTTTTAACCATATACAGTTATTAATTACAAAAGGGGTTGATGTAGTGAATAAAAACGCCGGTTTTTTTACAAGTACATGGTTTTTATCAAAATGGGGATCTTACTCAACAAATGTGGTCAAAAAAAATCTCCATAAAAAGGGAGCTCGGCTGGGAAAAAATTGTAAATTTTTCTCCAGTTTAAATTTTAAAAAAAGTTTTTGGTTAACATAGAAAGGGTTAAACCCCATTAAAAACCCCGCCGTTTTAATACTGCCCAAGCAGAGTTGAAATTAAACCAGCAAAAAAAACAAAACCTATTCCCAAAATTCCCAAAATTTTTAAAAAAAAGCAAAAAAACAAAGGGATTATACTCAATAATTTCATTAAATTTTGGGCTTACAGAGCTCCCGGGTTTATTGAGGGTAAACTTTGGATAGACGGAGTGCCGTTCTCAGCGGCGGGGTCTAGGGAAACTGAGCGCAAACCCTTTTTTTCGGGCGTCTGAAGTCATCCGGCGCATGGCTTTTTTTATAAACTTAAAACCCGCCAAAACCCGACCATTTGAGCGGGAATTCCCCGAAAATAGAGGCAAAAAAGGGAAAACAGAACCCTTACTCGGAGACGCTTTTAAAACAAAAAGGGCCACCTAATTTGGGGCCAAACTGGTCTCCAAGAAAAAGGGCCCCGTCAGTTTCATTGAGTTAAAATAAAAACGGGGAAATTTCGGGGTTATGTTGGGTTATAAAAAATTTAGGTAAAAGTGGGCATTGAAAAGAGGAGGGGTTTTAAATATTCCCTAGTGTACTGATACATATAACTGGGAGCTAATTTTAAAAAAATGGGCAATCTTTTTCAAGAAATTATGATTTTTAGAGAAAAGAAAGGCAATTTTTTGCTGAGAGGGAAAAGGAAAGGGGGAACTTCCCCCTTCCATTCATAGACTGTGGGCATTTAAAAAAATGGTCACAAAAAAAAAAAAATTGGTTGGGTTTTTTTAACCATTTGAGTTATAAAGAATATAAAAAAGAAGTTTTCAATACTTTATGTTTTTTTGCTTTTTATAATAAAAACACTTATAGAGGCCCCAATTTTTTTACCCACATAAAGGGAAAAGACCAAATTTTTTTTTAGATGTAAAAAGAGGGGGACCCTTAAATTTCCAAGATAGGGAAATAAATAAAGCAGCTTTAAAAATTTAAACTTTCCCCATTTACCCTTTGGGGACACAGTTTTAGGGCTGAAAAATCCCCTTTGTCTCAATCTGTAGCATTCCCTTTTATCCACATTCCCCCCCCGTTTGGACCCTAAAATGTTCAAAAGGGCCCCCAAATTTGAGAGCGGGGGTTTTCCCCCCCATGTAAGAGTTTGTAAAATTCCCCCCCAGTGGGGGATCCCGTTTTTTTTCCTGATGTCCCCATGGGGTTCAAAAATGGGGTGTCCCATGGTTTTTATTGTTTTCCTTATATTCCAATTGCAGGGGAAAAAGTTGCCCCTTTTTAAAGGGGCATGGGATGTATGCAGTTTTAAAAAAAACTTCCCTAACGTCATATCCCCCCCCGGTTCCCCATGGCCCAAACACAGTCTTTTTGGCAAAACCCTCCAAAGGCCTTAAGTGGTCCAATTTTTAAAGGAAAACCCAAAAAATTTCCCCCCAAGCCCGATCCTTCGCTGGTTGTGGAATTTAAATGGGGTTTTCAGCCTACACCAAGACTCCTTCCCCCTCTGTAGGGAACCCGGGGATAATCTGAAAAAACATCAAATTTTTTCACTGTCCATTTTAAGGATTTTCCCAAAATTTTCTAAGAACTTCCCAAAAACAAGGGGTTTGTCTGTCAAAAGGGGGCAAAAATTTGTCTAAAATGGGGGTCTTCTGTTTCCCCCCTCCCCGGGACAAAAAGGTCCCGTGCAATCCCCGGGGGAGGGGAAACTTTTAAAAGCCTGCTTAAGCACCTTTTTTAGGGTATCCCCCATCTCTAAATTTTTCCTCAAGAAACCCTTTGCCTTTAAATAGAAAAACCCCCAAAATTTGAAACAAATTTTTTCTGACCCCAAAAATTGGCCTTTTGGGATACCCCTACGGGGGGGCAGTCCCCTTTAGAAAATTTTTTGTTGCGTTTTGGTTTCCCGGTTTAAAAGTGGTGGTCAGCTCACCCGACTCTCCTCTCATGATTTCAACGTAAGAAAAAAGGGGAAGGAAACCCACCACCACGTTAAAAAAAAATCTCAGACCCCATGTCGTTTGATTCAGACCGCACCATACTTTCAAAAGGTTCCCCCCGGGCCCGTCCCCAGCACAAATATATGTCTTTGTAGGGAAACCCAAAGGGGGGCCCCCGATTCCCCAAAAAGGTACCCCCTTCCAAAGACGGGCCGTTGCCCCCCACCAGGGCCCAGGACAAATTTTCGTAAATTGGCCGGGGCAAGAAATGCCCCTGGGCAGTTGCCCCCGAGTGGGGAAAAACCCCGGCCACCAAAAGGGGAAATAGGGTTCCCCCCGTAAAAAAAAAAAAAATTCCCGCAAACAAAAGGGTGAATTTTTTTTGTGGGACGAAAGTTTGGGGCCCATCCTTGGAGAGAAAAAAATTTCCCGCTTTAAGGCCCCCTCGTGTGGGGAATAGTGAAAAAAGGCCTCCAAATCAATACTGGCCATAAAAATTTTTTGGTTTATCAATTACTTTTCCCCAAAAATTTTGGCCAAAAAAAATTTTTGGGCCCAAAAAATCCCTGTGTCCCAAAAGTAAAAAAGGGGGGGGATACCAAAAAAATTTCCCAAGCTTTATCCAGGTAGACCCCCTATATTCTGTGTCAGGAAACAATGCCTGACACTATAAAGGGCGTCCCCTTTTGGGGGGTTTTAATCCCTTTTTGGACTTTTGGGAAAGAAAAGAATGTTGCAGTTTAGGGGAATTTTTGGGAAAAAAAAAGTTAAAAATTTTTTCTCAACAATCAAATTTTTCCCCTTTTTTCATTCTCCCAAAAACGTCCCTTTTTTTCTTTTCTTTTACTTTACGTGGGGTATGAGGGGGGATTATAGCTAGTCCGGGTCATTCAAAATTTTATGACACATGGTCACATGTCGACCCATCCATCAAAAACATGTTTCCCCCCCTTGTCCGGGTGGTTTAAAAGATGACTTTTATTCCCCCCTCTTAGGGTTTTTGGTTGGGGTTCCAGATCGCCCGGGGGGCAAATTCCAGAGAATTGGTTTCCGCCCCCGGGGGTGAAAAACTTTTAGGCGGGGAAAAGGGAGGGTTTGGATGATTGAGGAAAGTAGTCGGGTAAAAAAAAAAAAAAAAAAAAAAGGGAAAACCCCTTTGTTTCAGGTGTTGGATCAATTAGCAAAATTAAGGGGTTTTACATAATAGAAATTTTTCAGGACCCTTTGTAAATACCCTGCCCTTTCCCACGTAGAGACACTTCAGATCTCCCACTAGATTAGATGGAATTACGGTCGTAAAAAGAAAAAAAAACTTTTTGGGTCCTTAGTTTTTGAAAGGGCCCTTTTTTAAAATAATATCCCACATGAAATTGGCATTCCCGGCAGTTAAATATTTTTGTCCCCAAGAATTTTTTTAAATTTTAGGCCCTAAATTTCTTTTGGGCATAAACTACTTGATTTTGAATTTAAGGGCAAAAATTTTTTGTCTTTTTCAAAAAAAAGGGCCTTCCCCCAGCTCAGGTGGGATGCAAAGGGGACTCGCCCCCCGCATATTCAAATTTGTTCCCGGGCTGGTGGGAGGCTAATTAGTATCCCCCAAACCGGGGGATTTATCCCGGCCCCCCCCGATATTATTTTTGGGGGGGGTACATTTGGGGACATCATCACCTCTGGGGAAAGGGACAAGTTTTTCAAATTTTTAGGAATTTGGTTTTCACAGCTTAAGACAAAAAATTTTTGGCATTTTCGTTTCAAAATTTGAAAAACAAAAGATTTTACCTTTTTTAATTTCTTATCATCAAGGATTCAAAGGGAAAATTTTTCATGGTATGTATAGGAAACCTACAGAAACCAATAGTTTGTTACACTGGAAAAGCTACCATCCTTTCCCCTGTAGGAGGGGAAAACCCCCAAGGCCAGTTCTGAGAGTGAAGAGAAATGCTCCAGAGATGAGGATTTTGGGAGAAAATCGGGCATTTTGGAGAGAGATTCCTCAATCGAGGATACCCCCCTAGAGCCCTGGAATCAGCCTTTGGGTATACAAAAAACAAAATAGGCAACCTCCTCAGGGTAAACCCTCAGAAAGATGTTGACAAAAAAAAAAGCACGTTTAGTTCAACCTTTGACGATAGAAATCTTGATTTATTAATATTCTAAAAAAAATTATTGGGGCATTTTGATGTTGGATAGGATTTGGAGGATATTTCCCCAAATTTCCCTCAATTAATATCGGAGGGGTTTAGATCCATCAAAGTAGATGATCCTTCATTATCACCAATACCTCCTCAAGGCACTTGGTTAAAAAGGGGCCCGATGGTATTTCAAATGTGGACAAGATGTGTACCCTTCCCAAAACAAAAAACAAACCCTTTCACAAGTCCCCAAAATGGTAAACAATTCTTTACCCGTGATTTTCCCAATTGTAAGAGGAAAGGGAGTATTATTGTTACATGCCCTGCCCCTTTAACTATAGGAAAAACAAGGAAATTTTCAAAAAAAGGGGTGGGCAAATTTGGGGGGATATCAAAAAAGGGAGGGGCCCGCCAGTAGCTCAAAGGGGGGGGGAAAACAAAAGGAGAATCGAATCTCTGCGTTTTGGTTTGAATTGTGAGACCTTTCCCCCAAGGGAGGAGATTGGGAAGACGAATCCTATGAAGGAGGCCCAATGGATTTACGTATGGTTCGGTCCAACCCAAAAGGGCCTCATGAGACTTTCAATTTGGTTTTTTTTTGAATAAAACTCTATTTGGGGCCCTTTTGTTATTGCTTTGTTCAGTTCCCACATTCCCAGTGGACTGCTTTATATTTTTTTTAAAGTTGACCTTTAATCCATTATTCATTTTTTTAAATTATATTATTGATTGCATAGCTTGGTAATATATCCCAGTGGACAAGAATTTTTTGTACCCTTTTGTCTTAACCCCCCGCGTAAGCCCAACCAAAACTGTTTTGCTGCCATTTTAATGTAGCCCGTATGAAAAGTCCAGACCGCTAAATAACTGTAATCAAAGGGGGATGTGTTGATATTGAGAAAGAGTTCCTACCATTATTCCATCTTTTGGCAATTGGACAAATATACAGTTTTGGGGTACATCCAAAATCTTGTAAAATTTTTAAAAATGTGATTAGTGGGCAAAAATGTTTTACTCTTACTGCGCAGTGCTTTGGGGTGGACCAGGAACCCTGGTCGGGGGCTTTCAGCACAGGCGCGCTGTTCTTTCCCCTCCCCGGGTTACCGGAAGTACGGTTTTTTACTTCCGGTTATGCGCACTCAGCATCGGAACGCCGGGGAAAAAGAGGTTGGTATAGTGTGCAACTATTATGGGAACCAGGAATGGGATAAAAATATCACCACCTACTTGTAGGAAGTAGGGGTGTATATGTAACATCCAGGGTGTTTAGGATATTTAAGGGTGATGTAATTTGCTCTTACCCCCTTTTTCTTGGGTGCCCAAAACACCCAAAGGGGTGTGACTCATCGTGTTTATATCCAGCGCCCCTCAAGTAAAATTTCAGTTTTTTCTTCTAACCTTAATGGTGAAGTACGAGTTGTAGTTCGTTGTATATTGTAATCTTGTTCCCAAAAAAGAGTTTTTAATCCCCTGTAAAACCCCGAATTTTTGGGGGAAACTTTGGAAAAATGGGATATAAAGGTTTTTTCACGCAGGTTTGGGAACGGGTCTGTCAAATAAAGCGGAGCCCCTCTTTATCGGGCGATTACCCAGACGGATAGTACACGGTATGAATACCTTGGTATGTGGTGTTTTTTAAGGGGGGTTTTTGTGTTATTTTAGATAACTAAAAAAAAGGTTATGTTTTAACAGGGTTATTTTTTGCAGTGATTTTTGGTTTTTAACCCTTTTTCTTTACAATTGCAGTGTTGAATTTGGGGGTTTATATCTCAAGGGCGGGAACGGGGGGGGCGGTAGACAGAGGTAGGGGGAGATTAGGGGAGGGGCAGCGCTGTGGAGGTTTTTTTGGGTGAAGTGCGAGTTTATTTCGTATCCGTACTGATGGGGAATCAGTGCAGGACTGACACAGGGTAAGGGGTAGTAAACGGCTTGGGGGAAAACAAACCCGGTGCTGCATTTGGACAGATTTTTAGAGGGGAGAGTTTGAGAGGGGAAACCCCATAAGCAAGGAGTTGCAGTAGTCAAAACGAGAAAAAAATAAGGCAGTAATTGGGGTTTGACGGTTTCCCCAGTGAGAAATGGACGGATTTTGGAGAAAATTTTTAGGGGCAGGGAAGGGTGGGAAAGGGGTTGGATATATGGGGAAGGTCAGATCAAATCAAATAAAACCCCTAGACGGCGGGGCCGCTGCCTGTAGAAATGGGGGTACCACATACAGAACAGAAATAGCAGGGGGGGGGGGGGGGGTTTTTTAGTAGATGGCGGAAAGCAAAAAGGTTTGTTTAGTGAGGTTTAGTTTCAGTGGAGAGGGACATGATGTCAGAGACAGCGGCAGAAAACTGGTGTCTTAAAAATTTTTGATTTAAAAATTAAGAGAGATTACAAAATTTTACATATCCACATATACTACTGAATAATCCAGAAAGAACATATGATGATAGATGCCCTTTAAGTAAGAAATTCAGACTTTCTATCTAAATATTATGAGAAAACAGGCAAAAAACATATGTAGCTGATTGCATTTTCTCAATACAAGTCACTATGTCTGCTATGCACATAGAAAATATACATCTTCTTCTGATTGTTGGGCCCAGTGTTTCACCAGGCCCCTTAAAAAATCATAACCCCTTGAAAACGAATTTTTACCCTGGTTCTCTGACTTGGAGTTTATTTTTTGTAGTATTTTGGCACCTGATGTTACAATAAGGCGGTAGAGACAAATATCTAGTACATTATATTTTTCCCATTGCATTTATTGTGTTGCATAAAATCATTCACCCCCCTTTTGTATTTTGGCCTTTGAAATCTCACATGTATTTTCTTCAAGAACCTAAAAGAAACAATCCTGATGTCTTAATAAGTCATTGAATACTCACAGCCTTTCTTCTGTGTTGGTAAAACTGTGGAACTCTATTTTCCCGTATGAAAAAGTAATATTCTTGGGCTTTTTTCAGTAAACAGAAAAAAATATTCCAACAATTATAATAAAAGTAAACTGGGGGCAGTTAATTTTCTTTACAGTGACATAAATACTGTAGCTGTTCTGCCTACAAAAACCCAAATAGAAAATTTATTGTTATAATGTATCCATATTATTTGAATGTTTAATATGCTGTTTTTGAAATGATATTTTATTAGTTAATGTTAAATCTGGCTCTTGCCAATAAATTACTGCTTTCTAGAACAAAAAAAAGGCTTATAATGGCTCCAATTACAATGCAAACAACCTACATAGATAAAGAGCCAGGTTGAAAAACAATGCATAATGCAGGTTTCCTTATTTGTATAAATTTGTATGACATTCGCACATAAATTATTGATACAACTGTGTAGGTGTTTTTAGGTTGATTCCGATTCAAAGGATAAAGGTTTTTATTTTTTTATGCAGAATGCTAATAGAGGGGCCATTTGTAGTACTTAATCAAAAATCTTTGGGTTTTGCTGTAATTTACCCTAAATTTACTGACTGAAAGTGTATTTCTACGGATTCAAACATTACATCTCCAGGGTATGTATCCTAACTTCGACACAAACTAGCATTATGGCTTCTACAGATGTAGCTAAGATAAGATTGACAGATAACCCACCATGATATTATGGTATAGAATGTTATTTAAACTTTTTCATTTTTTTGTAAACTAACAACAGATAACATGATTATGTTATCACAGTTTTCATTTTTGCTGCTCTTACCTCAAAAGAAAGGCATGAAGAGCATTAGGATAACATTTTTACTGTGATATCATGGTACGTTATCTGTCAAGTTTAGTTGTGATACATCTGTACACCCGTATTTATTGGGAAACCACTGTACTTTTGAATGGGTACTGATGAATCCTGATTGACTTAATTGGGTTCACTACTATTTCACTGCGGTCTGATATGCACATAAACTCTAGGGAAGAGAACTAGGTCTCTGAAGCAGAATCCCTTTCAGTCAAATTAAACTTATTAAAGAAGCTTCAAATTCCCAGTTTTATTTCAAGGCACTTTAGTGGATCAGATATGACTGAAAGGGTTGCTACTTCCAATCAGGGGCACTAGAGACCTTACTCTCTTCCTTAGAGCTTATTTGCATATTTGATTTTCTCAGGGATCATTGTATTGAATTGAAGTTCTCATATACTTTTATGGTGCTCCCCTTAAAAGAGTAACTTTTTCCCCATAGAACTGAGGTTCAGGTTATTTTGATGGTAAAAATAGTGGTCCAGACTGTGCTATTCTAGTCATCAAATATACTTGAAAACAATAAGGCTTTGTCAGTCATTTTAGCACATATGGTATATTATACGCTTCTCAATATTTACTACATATTTGGAAGTTTTGGTTGACAAGCTTTAGTACTGACAACATAGACCTGCACCTGAAAATTGCCATCTTAAACCTCAGATTTGATTTAATTCCAGCGCAGGTTATAATAAATGGTATGATCCACAGAAAAATTTAAGCTAAGTGGCTATTAGATTAGGTTACAGCTGTCAACTAAAATTCCAACAGTTAGGGTATGTTCACATGGTGTTTTGGATCCGTTTTTTGATCCGTCTTTTAACAAGAGGAAAAACCGCTTCCAAACTGCATCCAAAAAAACGTACCCAAAAACGCTGCATCAGATGCTTTTTTGGATGCGTTTTGCATGCATTTTTGGATGCTTTTTTCGAATCTGTTTTTCAATATATATACACAGTATACACTAGATAAATGCAGGCAAAGAACTTGAGACTATTCATAAATGATACCATCCACAGAGGTTGTAGTTTGAAAAGGTAGAATCTTTAGGGTATGTACTGCGGTGGGTACTCCCGTGGCAGAGGGGCGGCAACCATAGACATGTCACCATAGACATGTCACTTGTCTCCCCGCGCATACAAAATGATTACCGTATTTTTGTCACGCATCTCGCCCGTATTAGAGTGCAAATATGTGGCGAAATGCGTGCCGAGAGTACGCCGTGTGAACATAGCCTTAGTGTAATACACTAAATCGGCCCCTAGAGGTCTCATTTGAGCTAGAATAACTGTTTGAACTTTAGTAACCTAATGACCTACATTTTCACAGCATTTTACATCTGTTTCGGATGAAGCACAATAGAGGGTGCTTCCAGCATTTTAAATGTATTTAATCTTATAAATCACTTTGTATATGTATTAAATGATATAAAAGCTTTTTTTTAGCATATAATTGGTGTCTATAGAAATTATAGAAGTTTTTACTAATACATTTATTAATGTTTTAGATAAATAGTTTATTATAGAATGTTGAGTGGTTTTAGTATTATACTGAAACCACTCAATAGTCTATAATAAACTATTTCTATAAACTTCTATAATTTCTATAAACACCCATTCTATACTAAAAACTGCTTTTATATGATTCAATACATATAAAAAGTGATTTATAAGATTAAACATGTAAAATTCTAGAAGCGCCCTCTATTGGGCTTCATCTGAAACAGATGTTAAGTGCTCTTAGCTCCCTCTATTGGGTCATTAGGTTACTAAAGTTCAAACAGTTCTTCTAGATCAAATGAGAGCTCTAGGGGCCAATTTAATGTATTACACTTCAAATTTTAATCCAATGCGTTATTCGGATGTGCTTTTCGTATCAAAAACGCATCCAAAACGTACACAAAAGTATGTTGCGCTTCTGGATCCATTTTTTGGGCTCAAAAAGCGCACCCAATGTTTCCTATGGGGATTTCATTGCGTAAAACGCAAGTAGAATTGACATGTCAATTCTTAAAACGGATCCGCAAAACGCATTGAAAAGACTTAGGTAAACATGCAGCAGCGATTACTCGTCTGAACAGAGATGCGTGTTTTACATTGAAACCAATGTAAATCACACTGCACATTGTTAGATACATTTTTTTGGATCCGTTTTGGGTCCGAAAAACGGATCAAAAACGGACCTGAAAAACGTTGTGTAAACATACCCTTAGGATAATTTATCAAATCAATACCTGATCTCAACATGAACACAGGCCTGAAACTGAATGGAAACATAAAACAGCAAACCACTAGTCAGGAAAGGCCTTTGGGTCAGGAATAATAACCACCTTTTGACCTTGACTTACAAAATAAGTTTAAACATAATTGAAAAATGATTATAAACTGATGTCATTCTTTTTAATCAGTTAGCTTTTAGGGTATGTTCTCATCTCTTATTTTGCCGCATATTTGCATGTGCATTTCACTGCATATTGCGCTTTATACATGGCAAAATGTGCGCCACAATCACGGTAATTCATAGCTCTCATAGAGAGCTATGAATTATGCGTCGTATCCCCAGGTGTACAATACGATCGTACACCAGGGAAGAGAAGTGACATGTCAATTGTTCGCAGCGCTTACGCCTCGCTGACAATGCATTTCAATGGGGCTGGACGGGGACTGATCAGCGCGTGCTTCCAAAACACTCGGCGTAATACGGCACATACTATACGCGCCCCAATACGCCGTGTGAACATACCCTTATATGCAAACCACCAACAAACAGGCACTGCTGAGTAACACTCCTGCTAATTAGATGCTTTAAGGGTGCTTTCACACAGCGCAGTTTTGGTGTAGTTTTAACTGTTCTCCAATAAGACTGCCTTTATTACCAGCAAGCTTTTTTCACTTCACTGTTTAGAAAGTGAGTAAGCAATTAGTGTGTTTGTAATCCACATTCCACATGACTTTAAACACACTAATTGATTACTTACTTGAAACACCTTTCTGAACAATTTAGACAACTGAAAGAAGCTTGCTGATAATAAAGGCAGTTTAATTGGAGCGCAGTTAAAACTACGCCAAAACTGTGCTGTGTGAAAGCAGCCTAATCCTTGGAACCCAAATAGCAAGGGAAGGGCAAGATGGGCAGACAATACCATTGCTGTCTGGCAAATCTACAAAGTTCACTGATCCAGTTCAAACAAATTAGTAAAAGTTCCAACTATATCCAAGAAAAAGGGTTTAATTTCTCACTGTCTACATCCAAATTCTACAGAACCATTAAAAAAATCAGTCAGTGTGTAATAAGAAGCCTGATTTTCTCCACTATGCTTCTGTCTTCGATTACATATGAGTCAGGGCCAGTACTGGAAAAAAAAAGCCATAACTTTCTCTAGAATAGCACATTGTGTTATGTACTCCCAGTAAAAGAGCATATTTATAGTTGGTGTGCCAGCTTTAAAAAAAAATAATAATAAAAAGTTCCAGCATCACTGTTTTAAATTACACATAGTTGTGCCTAGAAGGCAAGATCAATACAGCAATAATGTAACTATAAGTCCAAATCACAATATAATGAAATACCAGGAGTCTTACATTGTGCTATGAAACTGCTTTTGTTTCTTGTGTCCATTTTTTTGACTCTCTACAAACAATTTTAAAAAACAAATACGATTGTTGTCCTTTTTTTTAGGTCATATTCGCCTAGTTGTTGAAATGTTCTGCCATGATAAGGAATGAATGCTGGTTTAAGCATTGAGAATACACTGACAATAGTCTCTAATCTGCTGTTTGAATATACTAGAGCATATTTCTTGGCAAATCTATGCATATCTGTTTATCTGCTCCCCTATCTACAGAGGTAGAAATTTGTATTTGAAATAGGTAATATTACAGTGAGTTATATAACCTCAGGTTACAACAAAAGCCAATGAAAAATATTGAAAAGATGGAGCTCTGTGAGTTCTAAGCCACAATATCATTAGATGTCAAGTTAAAGGGATATTCTCATCACATTAAGTGCTACTGAAAGGACCAATTACTGTAAAGTAATCAATTTTCAAAATGCATGGTATTAAAAAATATGCATGCTTTTCCTAATACCGACCTTTTTTTGCTCGCTCTCTTGTCTCCTTAGTTATGTACCACCACTGTGTGCGTTCAACGGTGGACAGTAATGCAGCATTACTGTGACAGTGCCGGTAGCTGGGTTAGTGGAGACGAGCATTTTTGCTCTTGTGTACTGCCCCTTGTTCTCCCTGGACTGGCCAGGTCACAGAAGTTTTTTTCTCAGACAGTTTTTGATAATGCTGCATTATGGCCACTGTGAAAAGTGCAATAAAGTTGAAGGTGCAATAAAGGCCTGTATTAGGTAAAGCATACATATATTTTATTAACATGCATTTTGAAAATTGCTTTCTTGACAGTAATTGGCCATTACAGTAGCACTTGCTGTGATTGGAATACCCCTTTAAGCTTTGATACATCTGTATCTATCTCATATTTGGCTTGCTCCTGTCTATTCACCTATCTACAGTATCTTTCTATCTATTTGTCTATCTATCTATCTATCTATCTATCTATCTATCTATCTACTATCTTATAATCATTGGCTACATTTATTCATAACACAGTTCTATTTGTTACCCTTTAATAAACAAACTTCTTTAATAATCAAACTTCTGATTGGTAGGTGGTGACCTTTTACTAGTTATTTTGCTACACATCAACAGATGTTCAATTTTGGCCATTTCTAGACATTTGCTTATACCTAATATAATTGTTTACTGTTCTTTTGAACGCTAGAAAAAGCAGGATGTTCCGTGGAGTGGGTCTTTTTATATTTCTTTTGGTTAGTAACTAGTAAGACTGGCGTCTTCTCAAACTGGAAGAATTTTATAGTCTTAGGAACACCAGAAATTAAGTGCTGACATATTAAAACAATTTATCTAAACCGCCATACTAATAAACAATGTGTACCAGTTGCAATCAGTGTCCAATAGAAGAATAGGTCATTTCAGCTGAATAATGAATTTCTCTGACGTCTGGTTGAGAATTACAATCACTTTCTTTTAAGACTAGAAAACTAGTCAAATCGTTTTACCCTTCAACTTTGGCCTAGGGCTATTTCCCTATCACTCTCTATCTCATATCTAACTAAAGTATTTATATCATGTCTATCTATTTTACTATCTTTCTATCTATCAATCTGTGCACTTATCTCCTATCTATCCATTTATCTATATTTCCACTTATCTACCTATCTCATATCCATGTATCTACGTACAGTATTTTACAAAAGCAATTACACCCCTCACATAAAATATTGTAAATATTACCTATATCTTTTCATGGAACAACACTTTAGATATGACACTTATACAATGTAATATACACTTTGATCCTCTGAAATAACAGAAATATATATATATATATATATATATATATATATATATATATATATATATATATATATTTTCTCCTCTTTCGGATTATCAAAGTGACCAGGTTTGTCTTTTTTATATTGTGTAAATAAATTATCAGCCTAATTAAGGTGTCTTTTCAGTTTCAGTGCTAAACTGATCATGTTAAATAACATGTAAAATTAAGTAATTGAAGGCATTAACAGATTAGGTGAGAATATTTTGTTTAAAATAGATTTTGTCAGAATTCGCAAATTAAACATGGTGGTAATTGCTCTTGCAGAGTAATGTCTTCCCAAGAAATCCCTGTTAAACTGTTTAACTTATTTGTTAGAGTAAAAGGTTGCGATATACACTGCTGTTGTTTTGATAAGAAATGTAATTTGATGCAATTCACACCCAGGCCAATCAACATGATGCCACAGAAATGACACTCATTGTTTTAATCATCAAATTGCTTTTACTACTTACTATTATACTCCCAGCGTGCCCTTCCAGTCAATTCGAGTCAGGGAGAGCTCTGCATTTCTCCATTATTACATGAAGTTTCCTTTAGAAAGAAAATAAAAAAAAAAAATGTCAAGATGGAAATTAAGTTGCTAAAACCCATTACATTATGTGATTTACAATGATTGAAGTACTCTATGTACAATAAGAGGTCAGATTCTGCAGGCAAGAAAGGATGTAATAATACTATGTTTTAGTACTGATGAAAATTATATGTATTACCTGTATTGAAAGTATATGTATTAAAAAGTGTTATAACCGGCCACTCCCAATGCAAATGTCTACACTAACCTGACACACATTCTAATATATTTGGCTGATATTTTTAAGAATTTGGTTAAAGGTACATACATACAGATGCAACAAAGTTTAGCTTTAGGGTATGTTCACACGGCTTATTATGGGGCGCATTGTGCCACGTATTTCGCGACGTACTGCTCTCTAATATGAGCGAGATACGTC
The DNA here is from genome assembly GCA_025379985.1 of Phyllomedusa bahiana. NCBI lineage: Eukaryota > Metazoa > Chordata > Amphibia > Anura > Hylidae > Phyllomedusa > Phyllomedusa bahiana. The sequence continues at coordinate 243,541 of JAODAL010000658.1, forward strand.
CCATCATTACGATGATTCAAAGCTCTCATAGAGAACTATGGATTACGCCTCCTTTACCCGCTCATAAAATAAAATCGTATTGTACGTGTGGGGAGATAATGCATGTCTATAGGGCCGGCGGGCTGCCGCCCCCTCCCCCCCTCCCGCATCACGGGAGTACACGCCTATCAGCGCAACTCCCAAACCCGACGTAATTGCGGGGCATACTGTACGCCCCGCAATTATACCATGTGAACATACCCTTACAGTGATATTATCTCGTTCCATGTTATTTGTTCTTCGATCACAACAAAAGTAAGAAAGTTAAGATAAAGTTTAGTACTGAGAGATCATGATGCTCTATTAATTTATCTTCTCTATGTTTCTAGATATATAAAGAAATTGTGAGGAATAGCTGGTCTCTTTGATCAAAACTGTGAGATAGTAAAACAAGGCTTGCTTCTTACAGAATCCAATCACAGTGCAGCTTACATACTACAAAAGCGGTATAGGAATTAAAGGGGTTGGCTCACTACATTGATTTATCTTACCTCAGTTCTGTTTTCTTGGTTTCACTTTGAATTCAGGGGTGTGTTTACTGGCTTCCACTAGGCTGCAGGGGAAGCCAGGTCTGTAACTATAGTGACCAGTGCTGGCAGCCTATCAGGAGAGACCGAAAAGGTTGTAGCTATAGCGACCTGAGAAGCCGATGCAGCACATACCAGAGGGGATATCTAAGAATAGGTAGAAAACTGTTAATGGTCACATGTAGCTAATTTAATTGTTTTTGCAAGATCTTTAACATAAAAAGCAATCCTTGTAGCGAGACAAAACATTTAAAGCTAAATTCTCATTGGTTGCTTTTGTCATTGTGCCACATATATCTCAGATAATAGCAGAGCACAAGTCTTAGCATCTACTATGAACATCCACAAAAGTTGTAAAGTATGAATGACAAGTACTTTGACTTATGGGAAACATTTTAATTGGTCAGAACTAATCATGTTATAACCATATATACAGCAAATATTTTTAAATAATTGGAATTCCTACTTTTGCATTTATGGTCATGATTAGTGTTGTGATTCAAATTTGGGTCAAAGTGAAATCAAACCCAAATCCAAATTATTTGATTCAGGGTGACCGCAATAGATTTTTGGCATCAATGGCCAAAATATCAACCATTACCCTAACCTTAATATGAGGTTAGGAATTTCTACAGGTAAGGTTTAACTAACCAGAGTGAGGACTTTCGGTCCAACATCAATTTTGGTCCAATGTAACATTAGGGTTTCTGTAATGTGAAGTCAGGTAGGATGACTGAACCTAGAGCACCGCCAGACCAGAAGTGCTGCAGAGCATTAACTTAATCCTTGCATACCAGTAAAAAAAAAAAAAATAACACCAACTTTGGGTTAGCCTTATAGTTATGATTATAATAAGGATTTGGGATGTTGGTTTGGATTCGATTGAACCAAACAGGGAAAGGTCAAGCAACATTAAGCATGATTAACTATTTCCATAATATACTGGTGAACCAGCTAAGTCGCTAGCCAAGTGGGTAAATAATACTACACCAAGTGCATTTCCCTAGCATTTTAAGTAGCCCTGAAGTAATTTATGAACTTGACAGCTTAGAAGTGTGCAGGTTCGAGACTGCATTTCAAAATATTATGGAATACTACACCAACAATTCTGCTTTTTCAAGTTTTGAGTAAATCAGTTGTATTAGGCTATACAGTACAGTAGAATTAGTAAGGCCTTGAAGCACAAATAAAAATGGAAGAAGTAAGATGACAAACTTTCTTTATAGCATGTCATCACATCAAAACCTTAATATAATCCTAATAGATAGCACAAGCAGTATAAAGAAAGGAGATGCACTGTGAAAAAATCCAAAGAAAAAACACTAAGGAAAGATCAAATGAAAAGCTTAGATGGGTCCTACTAAATACACTACATTTTTTTTATTGTTAAGCAATTTCATGGAGTTGTTAACCTAAGTAAATTAAGAAGTTTTTCAATAATTCACTTTAAGATGCAGAACATAATTAAGAATGAGTCTCCTTTTTGCATGTGAAAAATAATGTTTGATCATCAGTGTTGAGACGAGATTAATAACATATAAAAGATCAAGACATAACCCTAGAAAAGAACCCCTTTGTAGTGAAATGATCAAGTCAAAGATTGAATGCCAGACCCAAGAGACTCTATATCAGACTTCTCCTTCAAGATAACTTTTCAAAGAGATTGTGAATTTGTGGCACCTAAAGCAAAATCAACTATGTTTATTTCTGAAAAGTATGTTTCGGGTAATTTAGTGCCAATTATCATAGACATGAAATAAAGCCTCTCATTTACATTGAGTATTCCAATGATGACACGTTTTTAAAGGTCTTCTGATTAAGCATAAACATATAACATCTGCAATTACTAGGCATTTCAACTACAATGACACTTATCAATCAAAGGGCCCCAAAAATACTTAGAGGTGAAATATAGGTATTAACAAGTGAGACTAGTAGGAGATGAGTGTAGTGGGAAAAATTAAGGCACCAATGAAATCAGTGGATGACAAAAGGGACTTACATCATCAGCCTTTCATGTACAGATATAGTAAAGCCACATTCCAAGTTATGGTATGTTTGTGGATCTATAGCTGGTGTATTGAAAAAAAGCATATTGAACTTTACTACTTTGTAGTAGAGCAAACACATTTCTGTGATGCCTGTTATATGGCATTTATAATATTAGTCTCCTCTTACATGGAAAAGGGACCCTTCACACAAGAGGGCCCAAATGTATTTGTTTTCAATACAAAACACAAAAACCTTGCAACCAAGCAACCTTCTGGACCCCAATGCAAAATCTGTAACAGGATCTCTACCTCCATGTGCCAATCATAACACAGCTGCCTTCTTATGTGATAGAGAGGTCTTTGGGCCCTCTCGAGCATCAATGACAATGTGTGTTTGCTACATGTGCAACCCCTATAACTATTGTACATATCTATTTCTATTTATCATTTAAAAATTCATTACTTCTATATACAGGTACACTAGGAAAGGTGATAAAATGCAGCTTCTAACAATTTACTCCTGTTAACTCCAAAATGAGGATACCCTAAAGAACTTTCTATTTTTCCAATAACAAATGATGTAGACTGCTTTTTAGATAAAGCTGAAAGATAATACTCAAGTTTTGTTTACTACTGTAAAACACTGATGAGATATTTGACCCGGTCTCTTCAATATCTTTTGTTGTGAACTGGAACAAAATTGTTAAGAAAGGGTCTGATAAAAACTACATTGGAACTCAAAGTTGTAGGCTCCTAGCTGAGGAAAAAAACACTGTCAGCACTGCTGTACTGTAAATAAATACAATATATAGCATTGTTCACTATGGAGGTTTATTTCTGTGCTGGTACTGTGTTCTTCTTGTTATACATTTTGTGGTAATTTAATCTTATTTTATGTATATTTTTTTCTTTCCACACATATCATTTAGTGTTACCCGTTTGCGATTAGGATGTAATACTCAGGGGAAGTAATAAAAGCAGTAGTTGTTAAACAGTTTTATTGTTTAACCCTTTTGAGCACACTGACATAAGAGTATGTTAAGCTTCTCCAGTAGTTGTGGCATCGTGACATCCTGTTAGATGGTTTAGTGGGCATTGTCATAGTGCTCACACAATCGCTGGTTGGTGGACTGCTGACACATAGTCACATTCCCACTAGGAACCATGTTAGAGTTCCTAAAGCTGTCTTTTTAAGTCTTATTAGAGCAAGCTGAGGATAGTGGACTGTGTATATTTTTAAACACGGACACGCTAAACTATCATACAGAAGTATTGCAGTGTAATTTTATTTAAAAAAATATGTTGAGTGAAATTAAATAAAGTAATAAAAAAAATTCCTTTACAAAATAAGAAAAACAAATGTACTTATTGTAGGTCAGCAATAAAAATATAAAAAAGAAAAATACATGACTTACCCCTCAAAATAATTTTTTTTGGTACACGGAAATGAATAGTATTTGCTTAATGCTATGTGTATAAATGATAACATGACCAACAGAAAAAGGTCCAATGCTGCTACCTTGATGTAAAATAAAAAAAGTTATTCGGTTTGAAATAGCTAGATAAAATATGTAAACATTTGGGCAATGTGCGGAAACAGTCAAACACATTTTAGGAGCTCTAAGCCAACAAAACGCAATCCTAAGAAATCCGTCTTCTGTGTGCCTTTATTAAACTACATTTCACATACATTTTATCAGTGACCAATGATCAGTTTGTCTGATTGCCTTTGCAGCTTATTAAAAGACTGAAGCTGTGGCTTATATTTGCAGTGAAATCAAGGACCACAATAAGGCCTGGTTCACACGGCTTATTGCCGGCATAATTGCGGGGACGGATTTCGCCCCGCAATTACGCCGGCTCGCCGGCCCCATAGACTATCATTATCTGCGGCGCGTACGCGCCGTAAATAATTCACATGTCACTTTCTCCCCCCGCGGCGGATTCGCCGAGCGGGGAGGAGAGACGGAATCCATAGTTCTCTAGGAGAACTGTGGATTACCGTAGTTACTGGGACAGATTGGAGCCGTCCTGCAGCACAAATACGGCACACAGTACGGCTCCAATCACGCCCAAATAAGCTATGTGAACGAGGCCTAATAGGCATCCCCAAGTAGCAGCACTAAATGGATCACCAACACCTGTGCTCCTCTCTGCTGTTGAAATATTATAGAGGTAACTCCAGGCAACTTTGAGGAAGATAGGCCAGTCACAAGGGGGTTGCCATGCGCATTGAGAACTCACTGTCAGTTAGATGCAAACAAGTCAGGATTCACCAGATTGACCTCCAAAGCTCAAAAAGAGCCGAGCATGCAGTTGACTCTGTAGATCTGCATTCAACCGCTGTTATGACCTATTTCAATTTTACCCATGGAAAATGGTTCTGGGGCTGGGGATCAGAAAAGAAGAAAAGTCTGTCTCCTGATTTAAGATTTACAAAAACCACAACAGTAGATAATCTTTGACTCCTGCAACAGACAAACCGTTTTAGTAATTGGTGCATAGACGCTGCATGAGATCCACAAATATACTACTAAGAAATTGTTTTAAATAAAGCTATTCAGTTGCTTATAAAGACTTTAAGGTTTGGAATAAAGAGGAGATGACCATCCACACAAAGCAGATGGATTTTTGCTCTTTTTTATATCGTCATTGATTTGATACATTTTTTTAAAGAATACAGATCTAGCAAAGATAAACTTGACAGATAATGCACTGTGGTATTACTGCAGAGAATGTTATCTCAACTTTTGCATTACTTTTCAAAGGGCAATAAGAACAAATAACACAGAAAGCTGTGATATCACAGTCAAACTAAACTCTGCTTTGTCCATAGAACTCTCACTTCAGAATTTATTCCTCTGGATCTCAATTTTTGAAGGAATGTTCCCACTTTATAATTTGGTAGCATATCGTTAGGAAACTTTCTGGTGCCCATTCATGAGTTTGGTGTGGATCCTAAAGATGGTACGTGCACTTATCTTGGGAACGGGCCCCCCAAAAGTCTGATCAGAATGGAGAGTCTATCGTGCTTGCACACAACTCTCCATTTTGTTCTATAGGAGCTCCAAGCACAGTCAAATGGTGTGCTCTGCTTTATTTGCAACTCCCAAAGAACAGAATGGATAGAAATACACAGGCATAACTGTTCCTGAGATATGCTATCAAAGTGTGAGATGGGAACACACATTTAAAATTGTTTTCTCACTAAAATGATTAGCTTTTAGCATGTAGGGACAAATAATTGAATACTTTTTATAAATAAATTGATTGATTGATTAATTAATTGATTGATTGATACATTGATTTTTCTTTGGTCAGGAGATAAAGAACATTTTTCCTCCTCTTAGTGCACACAGGTTTACCTGGTTATGACAATCTCTCTCATCCACCTCTCCCTGCTCTCTATTATCTAAGCTGCTGTCAGTCATTCACTCAGACCATGTTGAGTCACCTCCTGCAGATTCTTATCTCTAGTAACTGACTTTTAAAGCTTAGTAAACAGCCTTTAGAGCTCTGTAGCCTGGTGTAATATACAAATCTTTGCACTTGTTGTCATTGTAACAGGAGTAGCTAGGAACAGCAAAGTTGATGTGTCAATCATGCTATCGCCCCACCCAAAGCCTGAACAGCATTTGTGATTCTAAAGCTGGCTGTGGCTGTGAAACAGCATGGTGAAAAAATCCCTTTAAGCTTTATAAGTTTTTTTTTTTAATAAATGTTAAAAACTGCTGCTGAAAGAAAAAACTCATACTCATTTTTGTACTCACCTCAGTTCCAGTATAGACTCTGCTGGCAGTCTTTGCAGCCATCGGTATGAGCATAAATTCTTCCAATGCCTTACAAACATCTGATAAAGCAGTCTACTTACAAATACAGTATCTGTAACAATGCTAGTTGACATGAATGGTAAACTGAACTCAAAATGTAATGAAGCCAACCAGCATTTGCATGCAAGTAATATACAAAGCATGTACCAAAAATAAACATTGGTACTTACCATTAAATAATAGACAGCAAGACAGACAATGACCAGTGCCAGGATGAAAATGGGATAATAAATTCCTTGAATCTAGAAACTAGACTCCAAGCAATACCTGACTTTAATGCCTAGATTTCCTTAAATTTGTCCCTAAAATATGCCCCTAGTGCTGTCCCTAACATCAGCCCTTCCAGCCTTTTTCCATCCCTGATATCTCTACCAATGTTCTTCAGCTATGCTGACCTTAAACAAATCAGTACAAAACTACCAAAGATGCGCAGGAGTAGAACACACTAAAAAACTGACACTGGACAGAATTAAAGCAACCAATGAATTAAACATATATTTTTTTTAATAATTACCTGTTACACAATTCCAGAATATTTAGTTAGTGCTTAGGGATTGTATACTCCTTTCAGCTACCCCATTATTTTACGGATAATTCTGTCCATTCCTGGATACACTGTATTATACATTTCACTGCTTTCCATCAAGTATTTTATCATCCTAAAGACACATACATTAGCTGTTAGCTAGCCATTTCCAGCACACAGTGCAAGCTTTAAAAAAATGGCCACCAGCACATGACTTTACAGCACAAGCCAACAGCAGTATGTCTTGTGAGTAGTGTTGAGCGATTGCGTTGGCTATCGAGATCGATCGATAGTCGATAGTCGGCCGCTATCGATAAGGTTTTTTCGATAGTGAGCATCGATTATGCGCGATGACCATTAAAGTCTATGGGAGAGCAACAACACCTTCATTATTACACCCAAACAAGGCTGGAGAAGCTGAAATTAACATCCACAACAGTCAAATGGATACATGCTACATCTTAGGCAACACACTTAGGTTATAAAAGTCACAGAAAAAATGTCACAGACCATTTACTATCCCTGTCTTGTACCACAGCCTGACCCTTAAACCTGCATCACCCACAAATTAAAAAGTGCCAGAAGGCAGTATGATTTGAACCATCATGTTACTTGAACTGGACATTGAATATCCCTGTCCTGGAACGCAGCATGAGCCCCAAACCTGCATGACCCCCACATTTAAAAAGTGCCGGAAAAAGGAGTCTTTCAACCACCATTTTAGTTTCACTGGACATTGACTATACCTGTCCTGGGCCACAGCATGAGCCCCAAACCTGCATGACCCCCACATTTAAAAAAGTGCCGGAAAAAGGAGTCTTTCAACCACCATTTTAGTTTCACTGGACATTGACTATACCTGTCCTGGGCCACAGCATGAGCCCCAAACCTGCATGACCCCCACATTTAAAAAGTGCCGGAAAAAGGAGTCTTTCAACCACCATTTTAGTTTCACTGGACATTGACTATACACCTGTCCTGGGCCACAGCATGAGCCCCAAACCTGCATGACCCCCACATTTAAAAAGTGCCGGAAAAAGGAGTCTTCAACCACCATTTTAGTTTCACTGGACATTGACTATACCTGTCCTGGGCCACAGCATGAGCCCCAAACCTGCATGACCCCCACATTTAAAAAGTGCCGGAAAAAGGATTCTTTCAACCACCATTTTATTTTCACTGGACATTGACTATACCTGTCCTGGGCCACAGCATGAGCCCCAAACCTGCATGACCCCCACATTTTAAAAGTGCCGGAAAAAGGAGTCTTTCAACCACATTTTATTTTTCACTGGACATGACTATCAACCTGTCCTGGCCCACGCATAGCCCAAACCTCATTAACCCCCACATTTAAAAAGTGCCGGAAAAGGAGTCTTCAACCACATTTTATTTCACGGACATTGACTATACCTTCCGGCCACAGCATGAGTCCCAAACCTGCATGACCCTGTATTGCCAACATCAATTAAGTTTTACCAAGTTTTACCTAGACAGATTCACTACAGCTTGATAGAAGATTTCACCAGTCAATAAGGATATTTTAACCCAGCTTTATTGTGACAATAGTTCAATAATCAGTCAAGTATGATAAAAATGAAACATAAAATAATTCCAGAAAATAAAAGATATTAGTATTTACAGTTTATGAGAGAAATATAAGTATTTACAAAAGTTATAAGCGCTTATCAAACTTCACCTGTAGAGTATTGCTTCATCAAATCTTACTTCCGCCCTGAGAAACCATAAAAGAATGGCCTAGGATTTGAGAAACTCTCAGAGAGCAAGCTTCACTGTAATGGACGTCCATGACAGGAAAGAACGTTTCTGAAATACATGGCTGATGTAAGGGATTTTTATATTCACTTCTACAAAATGGCGGACACAGCCTACACAGCCTAATATTGAGTCATCCTCAGAGTAAACAAAGGTGTTGTTTGTCTACCTTGCCCATACAATGGAGTGACCAGTTATCCATTGGGTTTAAGTTAAATAGACAAAAGACACCACTTCACAAGAGATAAGTCAAAGCACACAGTAACCTGAACTAAGACAATGAAAACAACATCTTCTTGTGTATTCAATCAACATACTACACAAATACATACAATAGAAGAGATACTAACTCAGACTATGTGTGTAAGTAGGTTTTAGAGACAAGCAAACAAGCAGACATTGAGTAAGAAAGATGCACACTTTGTAATATCAAGGCTAGTTACATATATTTGATATAAAATACAGGAATAAATCCATCATTTGGCTCAATAGTCATAAATTTCTGACTAGCACTACAATCCACTCCTGACTATTTGAGTCAAATTATACATACCCTGAAAACTAATTCATTGTTGCTAAGTGCAGAAAACAACATTGGCCACTGCTACAGGCTGGATGATAAAAAAAAAACAAGCTGGTCTCCATCTTGGTGATGAAAGGATTTGGGAAAGAGTGCAGACATCAGAGCCCCTTGGCTGTATCAATGCCGGTGCAAACGGGGCGGTCAGTGATCAGTGCTTGGCGCAGACAAGGCGGTCAACACTGGCGCAGACTTGGATCAACACTGGCGCTGGCGTGGCGACTTGTGCAGACATGGCAATCAACACTGGCGCTGGCGTGGCGACTTGTGCAGACATGGCAATCAACACTGGCGCTGGCGTGGCGACTTGTGCAGACATGGATCAACACTGGCGCTGGCGTGGCGACTTGTGCAGACATGGATCAACACTGGCACTGGCGTGGCGACTAGTGCAGACATGGCGGTCAACACTGGCGCTGGCGTGGCGACTTGCGCAGACATGGCGGTCAATACATCAGCTCCGCTTTGCGATATCCTCTGCTGTCTGTGGCATATCCTGGCACCTTTGTAATCCCTCATCTCGGTCTTCGGGCTCCTGGCCCCTTGGCATACTAAAGATGAACTTTGAAAACAATATTGAATCCTTGCAGTGAATGAATTGTCCTGTATAATTGACCTGTGCGGGGATGGACATGGCATACTCAGTTCGATCTCAGTCAAAACCCCTGCAGTGAATGAATGTCCAGTAATAAAAACCAAAAAAAACAATCAAAAAAGAAGCTCTGCCCTCATTGGCCTTTGAAGCTTTCTGACACAGCAAGAATGTACTTCAGAATAATAAAACTTACTCCTGAATCTCAACATATTCACTAACAACCACTTTTTCCTTCAAAAGAAACATATTTTATACCATTTCACTATTTTCTGGAATACTGGACGTCTCAGAATTGACTGGTAAACCTTCTGCTGTATCCTGTCCACAGCGCCATTTATGTTTTGCCAACTATCAATTATGTTTTACCAAGTTTTACCTATACAGATTCAATACAGCTTTATAGAAGATTAACCAGTCAATAAGGATATATAACACAGCTTTATTGTGACAATAGTTCAATAATCAATCAAGTATGATAAAATGATAACATAAAATAATTCCAGAAAATAAAGAGATTAGTATTTACAGTTTATGAGAGAAATATAAGTATTTACAAAAGGTTATAACCGCTTATCAAACTTCACCTGTAGAGTATTGCTTCATCAAATCTTACTTCCGCCATGAGAAACCGTAAAAGAATGGCCTAGGATTTGAGAAACTCTCAGGGAGCAAGCTTCACTGTATGGACGTCCATGACAGGAAAGAACGGTTTCTGAAATACATGGCTGATGTAAGGGATTTTATATGTCACTTCTACAAAATGGCGGCACAAGCCTACACAGCCTAATATTGAGTCATCCTACAGAGTATACAAAGGTGTTTGTTTGTCTACCTTGCCCAATACAATGGAGTGACCAGTTAGTCCATTGTTGAAGTTAAATAGACAAAAGACACCACTTCACAAGAGATAAGTCAACAGCACCACAGTAACCTGAACTAAGACAATGAAAACAACATCTTCTTGTGTATTCAATCAACATACTACACAAATACATACAATAGAAGAGATACTAACTCAGACTATGTGTGTAAGTAGGTTTTAGAGACAAGCAAACAAGCAGACATTGAGTAAGAAAGATGCACCACTTTGTAATATCAAGGCTAGTTACATATATTTGATATAAAATACAGGAAAAAATCCATCTTTTTGGCTCAATATCATAAATTTCAGACTAGCACTACAGACCCCCACTTTAAAAAAAAGTGCCGGAAAAAGGAGTCTTTAACCCAAACCTTTTTATTTTTTCACGGGACATTGACTATACCCCTTTTCCCCTGGCCACAGGCTTTAACCCCCAAAAAACCTGCAAACCCCCACATTTAAAAATTTCCGGGAAAAAGGATTTCTTTCAACCACCATTTTATTTCACTGGACGGGACAAATACCTTCCGGGCCACAGCATGACCCCAAACCTGAAATACCCCCCACATTTATAAAGTCCCGGGGAAAAAACCCTTTCCCCCAACCAAATTTAGTTTCCTGGACTTTGACAATACACCTGTCCTGGGCCAAAAAGCAAACCCCAAACCTGCTTTAACCCCCACATTTAAAAAGTGCCGGAAAAAAGGGAAAGTTTTTCCCAACCACCTTTTATTTTCACGGGAAACATTAAACTATACCTGCCCCGGGCCCACAGCAAAAACCCCCAAAAACCTCAAAAACCCCCACAATCAAAAAATTTCCCGGAAAAAGGATCTTAAACCCACCATTTTGGGTTTCACGGGACTTTTTGACTATACCCCCTGTCCGGGGCCACAGCATGACCCCCAAAAACATGCATGACCCCCACCATTTAAAAAGTGCCAAAAAAAGGAAGCCCTTTTCAACCCCTTTTTTTAGTTTCACTGGACATTGACTATACCTGTCCGGGGGCCCCGGGCCATAAAGCCCCAAACCTGCATGACCCCCACTTTTAAAAAAAGTCCCGGGAAAAAGAGTCTTTTCAACCACCTTTTTTTATTTCATTTGGACATTGACTAAACCTGCCCCGGGGCCCAAGCATGACCCAGGGCCCGGGATTACGTGGGTGCGTGAAAGCCCACCCTGGCTCCTTCATCTTTTAAACACCCCGGTTAAATCCCCCCGATGACGCACAACGAAAACTGCCCGGCTGAAGCAAGTGCGGAACGAAGTGTAAACCCAGCCTTCCTCTAAACACGCCCCAAAACCTGGGTAGCGTTTGGGCCCCCCCCGTATGAAGTGTGGACCAAATTAAAAGCTTCAAAGAAAAGGGGGTTTGGTTAACGCTCCGGGTTACCCCCGGGCCCCCCCCTTTAAATCTTGGCATTCTTTTTCTCATTTTACTAAAACGTGCTGGAGGAAATGGGCTCTTACTTTGTTTCCTCTGTCCGTGCTCCATACTCCATGTCCCCTTTTAACCCTACATCGGGTTCAATTTTTTCCTTTTACCCCCCCTTTGTACAATTAGGGGAAATTTTTTTTTAAAGCTTTTTTGAAACATGAAAATTTTTTTTTAGAAATTTAATTCAGAAAACACATTTTTAAAAAAAGGAGGGGAAATCCCACCTTTTCCCTTTGTTTCCTTTTTTTTCATTGTTTTAAAGGGGTTTGTCTAAATACGGGGATTGAAAGCTAATTTTAAAGACTTGCAAAAAAACAAGTCTTTTTGAAATATGGGGTCCATTAAAAATGTCCTACCTTTTCCCTGTTTCGACACACCATAAACCCCTTGACCACTCTTGAAAAATTGTGAAGAACAAATGCCCTTTTTTAAAAACCCAACATTTTTTAAATGGGGCCCTTTATTATAGCTGCATGTCACACCAAATCCCCCCAAAAAATTCAAACTTTGACCCTTGGGGCCACTTTGGTCAATTTTTTAAAAACAAATTTGGTCTTTTAGAAACAACATTTTTTAAAATAGGACCTGTAGTATGGGCTGCATGTCACAGCAAAATCCCCCCCCCCAAAAATTCAAAGCATGCCCCTTTAGCCACTTTGTTCAATTGTGAAGAAAAAATTTTCCCTTTTTAGAAACAATTTTTTTATAAAAAAACCTGTAAAATTCCCTTCCATTTCAAAGCAGCTTGCCCAAAAAAAATAAAAATACTACTCAGCCCTTTTAAAAAATTTGGAGGGAAAAAACCCAAATTAAAACCACATTTCTTTTTAAAAAGGACCATAAAAATTGCTGTATCTCACAGCTACTTTACCCCAAAAAAATTTTATAAAAAAGACTTTTTTCCAATTTTTAAAAAATTGTGATGGAGAAATGCCATTTAAAAAGGGCCACATTTCCTTTTCCCAAAAAGGCCCATAAATTTTTTGCTGTATCTCACACAACTTTGACCTCAAAACCCAAATTAAACAATGCGAAAATTTTTCTTAAAAAAAGGGGTTTAAATTGGGAATAGGGTTTGGTTTGTCTTTAAACCTTTGCGTCTTTTCCCTTTCTCCCCACGGGGAAAAACCATCAAAATGAACTGTTGGGGAAAAAAAAGAAAAAATTTTCAGTAAGAAATGATCATTTTAAAAAAAAAAATTTTTTAAAAAGGGCCATTTCTGTTTGAAAAGGGTATTTAAGTAGACTGGAACAATCGGGGGGACCTCGGCCAATTTTGGGGCCCCAACATCATCAAGATCCATGCCTGATTCATCTTTATAAATTTAAATGAACCACATTTCTGTGGAAAAGGGCCCAAAGCTTTGTCGTAATGACTCCTCCAGCTGTGCTGAAAGGCCCCCCCAGATATGAAAAATCGCTGGGTTTGGGGAGGGGCAACACCCTAATGGCGTGACGAGCCACTCGGGGGCCCCCTTTTGTTTCCCTTTTTTGGGTACCCAAAAGTCTATTGGGTCCGTAACCAATGCAAAAACTTTGGGGGTTGAAAAACGCAATAAATCGTGCACCAAGTTTTTAAGCTGATCTCCTGTGTGTTTTGGGTGTGTGCCCTTTTCATTGCATTCGTTGGGGAGGTGGTAAACAAAGAAAAACCCAGAAAGGGCCCCCATTAGGCTTCTGCCACCTTCCTCGCTGCCCTACGCCTACTTTTTGGGACTCCAACTGCTGTCACTTTGCTGATTTTTTCCCCCGGGACCTTTGGGGAATGTGAACAGACAAAAAAAGATGTCCCCAGTTTTATCAATCAGCAAGTTTTCCCCTTCCCCATTTTTTCTCTCTATTTGGGTGGGGTGGGAAAGGGAAATGCTGATTTTTTTTTTTGTACCGGGGGTTTCCCGGAGGGGGGCCCCCCCAGTAAACCCGTTGTTCATTTTGTGGCCCTTTAAATTTCAGGGTCATGTTTTGGGGGAAAAAGAGCATCCAAGCACCCCATGTGAGAGATGGGGGCCTTTTTCCCAAGCCCCTGGGTCGAGGGGGGCACTAGCAAACTTATCTTCCCCCATCTTCCCCTTTTTCCCCCCAAATTTTGCGCCAACCTCTTTCCAAGGCAGGGACTCGGGAAAAATCGGTGTCTAGGAATACCTTTCCCCCTCCTCCCCCTCCCCGGGTCCTCCGGGACAGCTTCCAAAACAGCCCTTACTTGCCTGAGAAGAGGGCCCCCGAGAGGAGCGGCCACCTTTTCACTAGGGTCTGGACCCCCAACCACTGCCTAATGAAGGAAACCCATGAAATTTTTGAAACTGTCGGGGCCCTTTTGGGTTTTTACGGGGGAAAAAGGGGTCCCCGGGCCCATCTGTGGGCCCCCTCTCCCCCTCCGCGCTGGGGGGACTGTTGTTTCAAGGTCCAAAAAGATCGTTTCCCGAACAAGATCACCACAATGCTCCCTGGGGGACAAGGGCATTGTCCGGGACTGACCATTTTGGTGGGTTCTTAAAACTGGCAAGGGGTTTGGGGGGGGCCAAGCTCCTTTTAAACCGCCTTTCCCCTCCCCGGTTTGGGTTCCCAAAACCCCGAGGTCCGTACCGCGGGTTTTTTTCAGGGCCCTGTGTCGCTTCGAAAAGCAAAAGGGGGATTTTCGCTGGCTGCCAAAAAATCGCTTGGGGCATTTTTGGGGGGGTGGGAAATTCCCGCGTGTTGGCCCCTCAACAATTAAAACGGTTTTTACGGGGAGGTCGGGGCTGAAAACCGCAACGCAGCCAAAGGGGGGACGAAGCAGGGTTGCAACCGGGCAGAAGTGCAACTCAGACCTTTGAGCCTTTTCAGCAGGGAGTCCCCGACCCGGGTAGCTTTTAGAAAAAAAAAATTTTTGGAAAGACAAGGTTCATGACTGTTCCAGGCAAGGATGTGGCCCCCACCTACCGAAATTAAAAGGGGGGCCAGCAGATTTTGCCCGTTATCCACACCACCTTGCCTTTGGGACAAAGGTTTTTTGTCACCCCCGCCAGCGCTCGGGCGCGTTGCTTTTTGAGCCGCCACAGCTCCTGACCTGTGTTTTGGACCGGGCCCCCAAAAAAGGGAGATTAAAATTTCCCCAAAACGGCCTGGGGTTCTGGGGACTTGGGTGCCCCCCCCCGAAAAGGGCCTTGGGGGAAAGACCCGACCATCCCGCGGGTTTTTTAAGAGCGTTTCCCCCCGAGCCCGAGACCACCCCTCACCCCCCAAGAACATCCACCCCACTCACCCAGTTTAGCTGTCCCCAGAGATATAGCGGCCTTGGGCCCTTGGGTTACTAAATCCATGTTTCGGGGGTGAGATGGACTTTTTTCCGGGCACAGATGCAGAAAAACCGCTTTTAAATTTTAGATGACACTGGCTGGCCCCGGCAGGGGCGGGTTTTTTGGCAAAAAAAATGCCCGCCGGCATCTGGTAAATTGGGGGGGAAGCGGGGGCCCTGACGTGGCGGGAAACCCAAACTTGGGTTCCCCCCAGACGGGAAAAGGGAAAAATTTTTCCCAAAGCCCAAAAACCCCGGCCCAAAGCCGACGTTCAGGCTTTTTTTTTTTTGGGGGTGGTTTTTTTAAATGGGTTTTTCTGCCCCCCAAACCCCGGGAAAACCCGAAGGCGGCGCTAGACGGGCCCCCTGTAGCCCGGGGTGGGAGGGCGTCAAACGGCGGAAGGAGAAGGAGGGGGGATGGGTCCCTGGTAGTGCTTGGGGTTTGGGACTCGGCGGCGGGTGGAAAGGGGAAGCGGGGCGATCCCTGAACATGACCCCTGAGAAAACATGGGCCAGCTGAAAGGGAAAGCTTTGGTGGGGGAAAGGGGGAGGAGGCGGAGACAGAGGGGGGGTGACAATTGGGTTGGGGGCTCGGGGGGTTTTGGTCTGGCCTTTTTTTGGCCCAAATTTTCCAGGGGGCCCCCCTTTCAACCTCATTTTTTTCGCTGCATGTGACTTAAAATGTTTTGGAGGTGGGTTAAAACCCCTTAAGGTTTTTTTTGCCTCCCACTTTTGCGGGTTTCGGGGAAAGGCGGGGACATGACATCGCTGGGTTAAAAAAGAGGCTTGCTCAAAGAAAAGGCCCCGGCTTGAGAAGGTCCTGGAAACCCTTTTTTTACGGCGATAAGGAGAGGACGGGGTTTCGCCCACCGTGGCGGGGGAACAAACAGCGGACTTCTGCACCCCGGGCCCCCCTCCCTTTTGTGGCGGGAAACCCTATTTAAAACTACCCCAAACTTTTTACCTCCTCGTCCACGATGAAGCGCTTTTGAAAAGCAAATTCTGCGGAAAAGACCAGGAAAAAATCCGCAATTTTCGTTTATCATCCCTCACACAACACCCGGTCTTGGCGTCCTGAAAGTTCTTTCATCCAAAGCTTTCGGGCTACAAGCAAAGGGCACTGCAAGGGGGTTTTTCCCGACCGCCCGTGAAATTTTTGCCGATTGACCGGCTTCCCCTTTACCTCCTCTTATGGCATCCCGTAAATGGGGGTCCCAAAAAGACTAAATCATCCTCTTTAAACTTTTAAACCCTGCCTTCTGACCCCAACCGCATTTTTTCTCAAAGAGGTCTTTTAGACAATGGATTTTCCACAGTGGGGGGTACAAAGATTTACATTTGGCTGTTCAAGTTGGAGGGGTGCTGAAATGGGTGATGACACATTTGTGGCCGGGGACTTTGGGGGACGGGATTTAAACTGCTTTTTGCAGGGTTTCATTAACCAACCCGAAAGGGCAGATTGGCGACCTTTTCGTTTTTCTTTAAATTTACAGGCCCGACCCAGGGGATGACAGGCCTTTAGGGTTTCCCGGGAACTGAAAGATCCGTGGGAACTGTTTTCGCCATCACTGGAAGGGGCAAACCCTTTCTCCTACCCTACCTCCCCTTTGCCCACCCCCCTCTTTTCTCGCTTACCACCTTTCATTTCGCTCCATGTCCCGAAATAAAAAAATTTTGTGAAGGTTGGGGAAAATTTTTTTGGGAAATCTCTTTTTAATAGACGGCAAATCACAGCTATTCTCAAAAAACCCTCTAAATAAAAAAAAAATTGCTTTGGGTTTTAAATTTTTAAATGCAAGGTTTTCCCAAACAACAAATCTGGACTTTTGGGGAAAAGTCCAAAAAAAACGTACTGTTTTTTGTTTTGGGATAATAAATGGTATTTTTTTTCCCTTTTAATTCACCTGTGGTGAATATAGAATTGCTGTTTTAAGATTTTTCGTAGATGCCCGCGTCCCAAAGAACAGTACTGGGGGCGCAAAAAGTCCCCCCCCCAAAAAAAAAAAAACGTAACCTGTTTTTGTTTTTTTATAATTTAAAAGGGTTTTTTTTTCACATTTTAATTTACCCGTGGTAAAATATGAATTGCTGTTTTAAAAAATTTACTAATGCAGCGTCAATGAACATTAAATGGTTCGCAAAAGTCAAAAAAAAAACGTAATGTTAATGTTTTTTTATAAAAATAAATGGTATTTTTTGCACCCCTTTTTTAAATTTACCTGTGGGGTTTAATATAGAAAATTTCTTTTTTAAAAATTTTTCGTAAATGGGTGGGGTCATTGAACAGTAAATGGGGGCGCAAAAGTCAAAAAACACGAACTGTTATGTTTTGGGTATAATAAACCCCTTTTTTTTTTGCCCCCTTTCAAATTTACCTGTTGGGGAATATAGAATTTTCTGTTTTAAAATTTTTCTTTAAAAATGCGTCAATAACCCGTACTGTGGGGCTTCAAAAAATCAAAAAAAAACGTAAATGTTTTTGTTTTGATATAATAAAGGTTTTTTTTTGCAAAACCCTTTTAATTCAAACCCGTGGTAAAAAAAGAATTGCTGTTTTTAAAAAATTTTCCTTTGAAAGCTTGCCCAATTAACAGTGCTGGGGTCCCAAAGTCAAAAAACCCCGTAACTGTGGGTTTTTTTTGTACGATTTTCCCCGGGATTTTTGGCAACAAACAACCTGTGGGGACTACAAGAAAATTTCTGGAATTTTAATTTAATGGGAAGGTGGGAAAAATCAACAGTACCAAAAAAATTTAAAAAAACACCTATCTGAAATGTAAACGAAAAAAGTAGTTTTGCAGCAAACAAAGAGCCCTGCATTTACTAAAAATTGTTATCCAATATAAGTTCAGGCTGCCCAATATCCAGGAAAATTTCAATAGCAAACTTAATAATAAAGATATTCCACCAATGTCACACAAGTCTTGGGGAACTTTTTCCAATTTTCTTTATAATAGACTTGTCCCGTGTTCGCCCCGGGGGCCCCCCCCCCCCCCGCCCCCCGCTGTGAATTTTTACGGTAGATGCTGCTTTAAAATTCTCTAGCTAACTACATAAATTTTTTCAAATCCTAACTAACTAAATTGGACGGATCACAGCTAGTAGTAGAGTTTCTCGTGCAGAAATAACTCATTTCGCTGAGCTTTTTGGCCACAGACAGAGTGCAGGTCCTTTCCCTATGAGACGCGAGAGACACTGTAACTGCGGCTGAAAACAGGAAACGCTGTCTATGTAAACGAGGTCATGTGATTTTTCCACCCAATCGCAACCATACACATCCCAGTAAATGACGTCGCCCCACACATGTCACCCCTCTATTCTGTAATCTGATTTGCTGGCCGCCAAAAATTACAGGAAGGCCGAAAAAGGCACGATCTTAATAGTTTGATGCTCAAGATTTTAACCTTACTTAGCGCATGATCTGGAAAATTCGATCACCATAAAAACCTTGCCGATTTCAACTTTGTCGATAAAAATCGCTCAACACTACTTGTGAGTCTCCCCCCCTGCTAGCTCAGTGACTTACCCCAGCATGTCGCCAGCTTATCCCCCACTTTGGCTTTGCCACTGTGTGATAGCTCTCATACCAGTGGCCACCATTGAGAGTGCGGCTGTCAATGGCATTGCAGCTCTGAGTCCTAGGTCCCACGGAAAAGAACATCAGTAGCTGTAGCAGGGAAGAGAAAGGCTCTGGAGGACAGTGACACAGGTCAGCCATTCTGAGCATAACTTATATGAATTGCTGTGTGCTCTGGCCTGGGTTCACTGTCTGACTACACGTGAGTGGTTGCGTTGATTGGTAGGGCCCAATACACAGCTCTACCTGGGCCCCCATAATGCTATACAGATGGCCCTGCCAGCAAATTCTGTGCAGCAGTAACTCTAGCTATTATGGAAATCTAATGTAAAAGCTAGGAGCATGTATGACTCAAGAAAGGAATTGCCCCACTTTCCTGCTAAACATATTATTATGTAGTTTAACATTTTATTTATTTTTTTATTAATAAAATAACCATTCCATTTTAAGAATACTTTTTATTCACATGGATCACATTCTGGGCAGAGCACTGTGGTTTCTTAGCCTGGTCTGTAGCAAGCTGCATATTGTATTGTTGAAAACCCTCATCCTGAAGATAAGATTAGAGGTGAAGTGGTGGTAAGCCAAGATAGCTTCTGTTCCCATTATATGAAGTATACACAGAGTTGTGCCTCCCTCTATGCACAATAGGCGAAGGCGAGCAGGGTTACATGTAACCTGGGTTATGCCTCTATTTATTTAACAATCTGCACAAGAAAGCACCTTCTCTTTTTCTCTCTAAATGTGCTGTCATTGTTACTAGAGACATTGACTGAACAACAGACTGGGGACAGACAGCTTTTTAAAAAGTACATACCTGCTGACCAACAGTCTAGAACAAATTTTCGCCTGAATATGACTTTTAGTTTAATATCGTATTAAGCATTCATAGTATCTGAATACTATTTACATAGGTAATCAAATAAGTGGCCAATTAAGCTTCCAAGTCTGGAGAATGAGGTGAGAATCTGGTGTGCAACAATGATTTTTCCTACTTAACAGACGCCTTAGTCTCCTAGTGGGACCAATATTTACACACCCTGAGAGGGACTATATCACCTTCTGTTCGTGTAGTACATACCCTGAGAGGGACTATATCACCTTCGGTTCATGTACTACACACCCTGAGAGGGACTATATCACCTTCGGTTCATGTACTACACACCCTGACAGAGACTATATCACCTTTTGTTCAGGTAGTACACTGGGTACAACCCTGAAAAAGATGTAAACTTCCAGTGTTCAGGACTTTTGAATAATTGGGAGGCATTGTTAGCTCCTGGTTTCAATGAACACGACTCAGGTCTTCAGTCCATGGTCTCCCAGCAATTATCCTATATGATGATATTTGTGTTCTATACTTCTGGCAATAACCCATTTTGTGGTGTTATTTATTTTCCATAGTTGCAATGTTTTTCATGAAGATACTGTCCATATTGGCTTTTTCTTATAACAGATAAATCTTACAAAATCACAGCACCCCAGCAGCTTCACATTACTGGTAATGATAAATGCATTATTAGGACATCTGTTCAGGATGCTTACAATATAACTATGTTACACTAAAAAATAAGCTGTGATTATCTATTTTCATACAGATACTGCGGTTCATTTTTGATTGTTTGCCAATCACATCCAGTAAGAACAAGGAAGTAAAAGCTTCTTGAAGATTGACAGAGAGAAGCATGAAATCGCATAGTTGCATTAAAAAAGATCATGAAATGGTTACCACAGCTACAACTAGAAGCTTCATTCTGATTCTAGAAAGAACTTGAACTTTGCATTTAGCATTTTAACAGGAAATAAAAAAATCTAACAAAATATTTCTTGCAAAATACTCACATACTGAACATTGACTTTTAGTCAGAGTCCTTGGCTTGAATTGTTTAAGCCTTGTAGAGCAAGGTTTGCAAAGCTACTTAGCAGTTATTTTGACAAATCCTACAAACACTGCCACATTATTTCTCTTCTGTTCATTTATATCTTAAAATGCTTATTTTAAAGACATTTGTTTGAGTGTGAGGGACCAGTGGCACCACAGATCTAAATGTTGAGCATAAGCCTAGTCTGCTTGCTGAAAGTACTGCAAAAGAAAAAGTCTGGCAAACATAAAGGCAACATACACACTAATTGGACATTGGCATCAAAAAGTACATCATACTTTATTAAATACAGGTAATAAAGCATGCAAAACAATTGAAGGCAACAAGAAAAGCATAACAGCCCGTACAACTATTACTCAAAGGAGGCCAGGTCCTGATAAGCTGACCCCCTCTAGATCGGTTATTCATAAAGAGGCATATACAAAGTATGTAAAAAATCTACATCCAAAGTTTCAAGATATACAAAAAATATAATAAGTAATTAGTATTAGAAAAATAGCATTATATGCAAAAAGAAACAGGAAAATTTCACCAGTGATTGTGCCTTTTTACAGGGAATAACGTCCATAAGTGGCCTGGTCTGCACGGTGAGCAATAAAATTATCTTAGTAGGTGTTTCATTTACATAAGTCAAAAATGACTACAATTGACATTGCATGACTCACTTAGGGATAGCCTCTGAAGTAAATATAAAACTAGCAACAGCAAATGTAATAAAGCACTAAGCACTTTTTCAATCTCAAACTGCACCAATACCAATGGTGCAGAGGTACCTCGCTGGTCTTTGTTTACTGTCCAAGAGCAATGGCATACCATGACCACTCCATCCACTTACTGTACTCAGTGGTGATGACAATTACAGCATGCTACTGTTTAGCCTAGGTGGTAGCTGCAACGATCATGTGCGAACATGGCAAGTCATCGCTTCTAGAAAGTAACCAAAGGCCAGAAGAGTACCAAGTAAGCATGCACAGTGGAACAGCAGTGATTTTAAATTTCTTTTATAGCTTTTGCTGCCTTTTTTAAATCTCTTGGATAGTGTTGCTTCAATCAGGCTCTGTTTGTTTAGACCCTTAGTTAGGCTATGTCGACACCGCAGTTGACAAAACACGACCTGAAAAACAAATCCTAAATATGTTCATATAACTGTGTTTTTTGTCCACTGCCTTACAAAAGCTGCTGAAAAAATGTCCTTTTTTCACATTTTGCGTCTTTTTGCATGTTTTTTGGCACTATTTTTGTTGCGTTTTTTGCAAGTTTTTTGGTGTGTTTTTTTTGCAGAAATGCACAGCATTAGATTTGCTGTGTATTTTCCCTGCAAAAAAAATGCTAAAAAAAGGGCTCAAAAAATGCGGCAAAAAATGTCTGCCACTTTACATAGACTCCAGTAGTAAATTGTCTGCCTTTGCAACATGTTTCAAAAAGTGACTAGTAAATAAAACGAGCAGAAAAAAGACATTCCATGGAGATAACAGAATGTTTTTACAAAGAAAAGGGGAATCTTTTTTTCCAGAAATTTTTTTTCAGTGTATTTTGAAACCGAAAAACGCTGAAAAAGCCTGATGTTTCTGTGTGCAGTGGAGACATTCCCTTAAGGTTACAGTTTCAAGGTGTTTTAGTAATTAACGTACCTTTCAGTGTTACTCCAAACTGCATGTTGCACCCACCATGGTGTCATTTCTGGTAACATAGGTTAACCTTTTGTTGTGAAAAGCACCAAGACATCAACATGAAAAATCAGAAAAGTAAAATTGCCCACATCTGACCTTACTTCTGGTTCCCGAAGCATAGGGGTAACTTACAGATGTAACAAAGATAGACTTGACAGATGATGCACCATGATATCATGGCAGAAACATTTTTAGGTTTAGACCTACCCAAACTGAATTGCTTATATTTGGGCCGAACTTGCCATTGTCCTGAATTTTAGGTACACTACTCTAGCCTGACGACTACTTAGGCTGTATAACAAATGATGTATATCAAGTGTTAAAATTAAGCTGGTTTTTATGCTATTATTAAATAATTAATAGTTTAATAAATAATAAATGATTAGGTGTATACACAGAAAAGTCTATGGAAAAATCATTTAGCCTATACATACTTCTTGATGAAGGCATTCAATAAAAACATCTTTATTCAAAAAAATTTGTTTGCCCTTTTGGGGGAAATGATTTGGGGCCTGGGGTTTAAAAACCCAAAATCACTTTTAGAAATGGTACTTTGAATCTGGTCTTCCTCTTCTTCCGTGTTTCATAGCATTGGCTTAAATCCGGATGGTTGAGTTATATTATAGAAGAAAACCAACATATTTTTCCATAATCTACATGTAACAAATTATTTTCCGTATTGTTTTACTTGATATAATTACTGAAAATGTTGGTATGTTGAACAACCTAAACATAAGACATAAAAATAAAAACACATGCACATTTTTGCCGCAGGGGCCCCCGGGCAAAAAAATTCCCCGGGCCCCATACAGGCCAAGCACCTGGGCCCCCCCCCCCCAAACCCCGCCCCCCAAAAACCCCATCGCCCCGCCCCCAAGGCCCAAAAAAAAAAGGCCTCTCGGGCATTTAAAAGCGCCCAAATTTTTTTTCCACATAATACTGGCCAAAAAAAAACTGTATTGTGTGAAATAGAAGTGAGTCACACAAACTGTCCCGCTCACACATCAAAGACAAGGCTAAATACCCATCCACAAACCCCCTCCACCCGCAAACAAAATCCCCCTCCACCCGCATACAATAACCCCCACCACCCCCCAAAACAATAACCCCCACCCCCCCAACCCTACAAATTCCCCCCCACCCACATACAATATCCCCCACAACCCACATACAATATCCCCCCCACCCACATACAATATTTCCCCCTCCCCCCACATACAAAAATCCCCCCCCCCACTCAAAAATACAATATCCCCCCCCACCCCTTAAAACTTTTCCCCCTCCACCCACACACAATATCCTTCCCCCCCCCCCACAAAAAAATAAACCCCCCCCACCCCCACACAATATCTCCCTTCAACCACCTAAAAATATCCCCCTCCACCCACATTTCAATACCCCCTCCACCCACATACAATATCCCCCCCCACCCACAAACAATATCCCCACCACCCACATTCAATATCCCCCCCCCCCCCCCAAAAAATATCCCCCTCCAAACCCCCATTTCAAAAATCCCCCCCCCCACCCCAAAAAAACAAAATCCTTCCCCCCCACCCCCAACAATTTTCCTTTCCCCCCCAACCCCCCATACAATAACCCCCCCACCCACACACAATTTCCCCCCACCCACATACAATATCCCCCCCCCACCCACAAAAACAATATCCCCCCCCCACCCACATACAAATCCCCTCCACCCGCATACAATATCCCCCCACCCCCATACAATATCCCCCCCCCCCCCACAAACACATCCCCCCCCACCACATACACTATCCCCCCCCACCCCCATACAATACCCCTCCACCCACATACAATATCCCCCCTCCCCCCACCTACAAAATCCCCCTCCACCCACATACACTATCCCCCTCCCACCCAATACACTATCCCCCCGCCACCCACAACACAACCCCCCCCCACCCCCCATACCCTATCCCCCCCCCCACATAAAATTTCCCCCCTCCACCCCCATACACTATCCCCCTCCACCCAATACAATATCCCCCTCCACCCACATACAATATCCCCCCCCACCCACATACAAAAAACCCCCTCCACCCCGAAATACAATATCCCCCTCCACCCACATACACTATCCCCCCACCACCCCCATACAAAATTCCCCTCCACCCACATACAATATTTCCCCCCCCACCCCCATTCAATTTCCCCCTCCACCCACTTCCCCTACCCCCCCACCCACAACACTATCCCCTCCACCCACATTCAATATCTCCCTCCACCCACATACAATATCCCCCACCCACATAAAATATCCCCCCTCCACCCCCCATACAATATCCCCCCTTTCCCCCCACAAAAAAAAAATACCCCTCCATGTTTCCCCTTTGGGCACCACCTCACCACCTCTAAAAAAAACAAACCGCAAGAAAATAAGTGTACCCCCTAACACCCGCTTTTAGGTATAACCACAACACCCCGGGGCACAATAGAGGGCCCCCTTTGAGGTTTAGACCCACCCCAGGTATAACCATAACACCCCATATTAGACCAAAATAGGGTCAGACACCACTTTAGGGGATAATCTTTCAACCCCGCCAAATAGAGACCACATAAGGGTTTAACACCCCCCCTTTATGTTTAACCTACAACAACCCCCCATAAAAGAGACCCCATAGAGTCAACACCAGCTCAGGATAACCAAAAAAACTGCCATAGAAAGCCACATAGAGGGCAGACAAACACTCAGGGAAACCTACAACACCGCCATATAAAAACCACATAGATTTAGACACCAGCTCCCGGGCACATCACTTTTCCCGTGAATACAAACACGATCCAAAAAAAGTAACATAACCCCCTTTCATCCGGGGCTACCAGAACGTTTCCCATCTGGAGTCCCCTTCCTTTTTCTCATGATTTGTTTTTTTTCCCTTTTTTTCTGCATCCGTTCCAACAAACCCCCCATTTAAGGGCTTGTCCCCCGGGCCCCAACCATCCCTGCAGGGAAAAAAAAAAATTAAACACAAAAAAACTTAGAATCCCCAATTTTCAAAAACATTTCTTTTTCCTATTCCCACCCCCGTTTCAAACTTTTCCCGGGTTTGGGGGAGCGGTGGCAGGCCATAACTTAGGGGGGCCTAGAAATCCAAGGGGTTGGAGGGTGGGGGGGGGCTAACCCCCCTGGAGATTTTAAAGCTACAGCTATGGGTCTCCACTCTCAAAAATAAAACCAGGCAGGTAGGGGGAAATGGGAAAGGTCCCGGTAATTTTAAAAGGGCCCCAATTTTTTGTAGGGAAACCCCGTCCCCATAATTTTGGGAGGCCAAACCCCCCGGGAGGGTTTGGGGGGTACCTAGCCATGAGTCCCCTTTTATTTTTTAGGCGGGCAGGGGCCCCCCTTTAGAGGGGTTTGGTGGAAATCAAGGGCCCCCCTTTAGAGGTTTGGAAGGCCGGGCCCACCTTTTTAAAGGTTTAAAGGGAGTCCAAGGGGCCCCCCCTTTAAATGATAGGCAGCGCCAGGGACCCCCCCTTTTGTAAAAGGGAGTGCCATGAAACCCCCCTTTTGTATAGGGGTCAGTGCCCCCTTTTTGTGATAGGGAAACGCCAGGGGCCCCCTTTAAGATAGGCAGTTCCCGTGACCCCCCCCTTTTGAGATAGGGAGTTTAGTGCCCCCTTTAGTGAAAAGCAAACGCCAGGGATCCCCTTTAGTGAGGCAGCACCAGGGGCCCCCTTTTTGTGAAAAGCCAGCGCCAAAGGGGCCCCCTTTAGTGATAGGCAGCGCCAGGGACCCCCCCTTTTGTGATAAAGGGAGCCCAGGGACCCCCTTTAGTGTAGGCAGTCCCGGGCCCCCTTTTAAAATTTTGGGAGCCCGGGCCCCCTTTAAGGGGATAAGGGGATCAGGACCCCCTTTAGTGATAGGGGGCGCCAAGACCCCCTTTAGTGAAAAGGCAGCGCCAGGGGCCCCCGTTTAAATGTAGGGAGTCAGTGCCCCCCTTTTGTGATAGGCAGTCAGTGCCCCCTTTAGTGATAGGGAGTTTAGGCCCCCCTTTTGTGATAGGCATCAGGGCCCCCTTTAGTGATAGGCATCAGGCCCCCTTTTTTGATGGGCAGCGCCAGGGACCCCCCTTTAGTGATAGCATGCCGGGGACCCCCTTTAAGAATAGGCAGTGCCAGGACCCCCTTTAAAAATAGGCAGTCAGGCCCCCTTAGTATTTAAAAAAAAAACAAATCAATCACTTACCTGAGCCTTGGGTCCCTGCCCGCCCCAGCTGCCCGCCGGCTCCTGCTGCACTGCATAGGGGGCGCGGGGGAATGACGTCACCCGGCCCGCCTACTCAGCAGTAGGGGCCGGCGCCCGGCAGGCTGAAGGCCAATGCATTCAGCCTCCCAAAGGCAAAATCAGCGGAGCGCAGCGCTAGTGGCGCTGTGCTCCGCTGAAAAACCGCGCAGCCCCCGGGAGTCGGGGTCATGCGTCCCCAGCTCCCGGTCCGGTCTCTGGGCGCTCGGGCCGCTGGGCCCGGGCGCTCAGAGTGTGGATGCGCGGCAGGGCCCCGGGGACAGAGGCTCTGCATCCGGGGACCCCCGCAACTCGGGGCCCACACTGTGGGCCAGGCGGAGCCTGGTTCGGCGGCCGAGCCGCCGGGCCCTGCTCTGCCGTGAGGAATAAGGGGGCCCGCTTGCCGCGGGCCCCCCTTATTCCACCGGGCCCCATACGGGAGTACCGGTTGTACCCCCTGTATGGCGGCCCTGTTAAGCTGCATGTGTAAAATGTAAAATCTTTGAGAAGACACTGAATATGTGATATTACTAGAAGGTAAGAAAATCCCTCATGATCAAAGTTGATCAAATTAGTTCTGTTTAAATACCTCTGACAGAAGGTATGTACAGAACTAAAGCAAGATTTAAGGAAAAGCATAGGAAACTGTTTCATATTATGTGGGGCTTAAATATTTTCATGTGTTACCATGGCAACAGCCAAAAAATGTTTCATGAACACACATTTAAATGTGTTCTTTTCCATTTGTTCAATATTTGCATAATTGCAATTGGAAACATATACATTTGCAAACATTTTAATGAATATTGCTTCAAGTATTGCTGCGCTATTTTTCTATGTTTAGTTCAGTAACAAATTGCATGGTCAGATTTACAGATCTCACCCTAATTCATGATGATTTATATGACATAAGTCATAAAATTAGAATTTTTAAACATAGTTATATCGTGAAGTATTTGCTTTAGGTAAGAAGTACATTTTTTGGAAGTGTAAAAATATTACAGTCATAAAGTAAAAAAAAATTATAGATGTCTTATAATTATTTACACTGATAGAAACTAGTGTCAGGCTTCGGATTTAGGTTAATTACAAATTCAACCCAAATTTAAGCAATTAAATTTTGGTCGTTCAAAATTGAAAATCAAACATTTACTGACCATAGGAATTGAGATGTCTCTGGGCCACATCTAGAGAACCCCAGGGATAGGATTAGGCTTAGTCCAATCTTAGCCCAAACTCCAACCATAACCTTAACCCTAAAACTAAGGTTAGGGCTGGAGTTAGAGTTAGGGTTGGAATATCCCTAACTTTAACCTTGGTGTTTCTCAGATGTTCTCCAGATGTGCCTTAGATGTGTCTCATATGTCTTCTGCTGTTCTTATCCAATTTGGAGGCATTTGACTGCTACAGGTACTTTTTGAGGCCAGAAAACATGCAGAATTTTTCCCTCTGACACTTTAATGAAATTTAGGTTTGAGATTTCCTGAACCCAAATATTGTGAGAACTGCTCTCAAACCAAACAGAGATTCTATCTATAGTATGCTTACCACATGTTTACCTGTATTAAAGCCAGATCATATTATTAGAGGGGCTAGTACAAAGTGTAATCAGAGTAAATTACAATTCTTTATGTAGCTCAAGTTGAAGCAGATAATTCTGCAGATGTTGCCTCCCATTTATGAATGTAACATTCATCATTTCAATCTATTTGTCATTGACTTCCATTACATTAAAATACAGACAAATGCTCAGACAATGGTCATCTTTCTCATATTGCTCAAGATGTAGCTATAGGTATAATTGTCTTGTGTCTATCCAAGGCCCTGGGGGTAGTGGTGTCATATTTTCACTTTTATTTTCTGAAGTAGAACAGCATCTGGCATATAAAAACTAACACAATATTAATGTAATTGTGTCAGCACAATAATGGTCATATATATGGCTTGGTAACAAGTCAAAATGTCACTGTTTTTAGATCATACTGTAAGGTTTTTCTACAGTTTCATGGCAATTTATGAAAATAGAAAATGCAAACAATGGATTTTTTGCAGCAGTCAGATGTAAATGATTATATAACATCAAAAACCATAGATTTTTACCTCATTAAACTGATATTTTATGGGTAACATTGCACAGTAAAGGCTTTAACTGTCATGAGTGTTTAGAAATAAGATCATGATGCCTCTTACAGGTAATTATTGAATTATATACCATGGTGAAGAATAGTTAATAAAGGTTCTGTGTTACATAAAAAACAGCAGAACAGTAAAGAGACACAGGGTTTGGAATGTTTAGATATTTTCAGCAATGATACAGCCTGTGTGGAATGTTTGAAATTTGCTTTACTATACAGTGATATAATCAATGAAAGAAAAGTCCAACATGTTTAATATCCAGGAGTCTGACTGACGAGCCTACTAATCCTCTGCAAAGCAGCAACTGAGCTTGATTGATGGAAAATCTATATCTCATTAATAGTGTTCTGCTATGGGTTTGGGTTGACGTCAAATTCTATCCGAATTCAAGTGCTTTGATTTGGGCCTACCTGAAATGATGTTGTCAAAAATTGCCAAAAAATCTATCCTAACTGTAACCTTATCCTAAATTGGAGTTAAGGTTTCCTATAGGTTTTGAGAGTTCATGTATCTCTTTACAATGCTCCTCACAGTTAGCGACGATGGAAGTGATGCTGCATTTGGAGTGCCACCAGAAGTGCTGAGGTGAGGTAACTTAACGACTACAGCCTTTTATGAAACCCTAACCCCAATCTAGGGTTAGGGAAATGACTAGACATAGAGCTGAAATTAGAGAAAAAAACGGGTTTGGAACATCCCGAACATTAATATTTTCCGAAATTCGGTCATTGTCAAATTGAAAAAGGAAAGGGTTGAGCAACACTACTCATTAATAACTAACCTTCTTAAGCAACATAACAATGACAAGTTAAAGGGCATGTCCACCTTTACACCTACTATACTTTTGGTGTTCCAAACTATCTACAATAAAAAATGGGTAAACTTTGCAAAGTCTTAATATAAGATATCCTACCATTTTTTGTATACAAGATCCTACACAGACCTGTGTTTTCCTTGCAACAGGACACAAACAAACATAGTGTAGTCTGATTCTGCATTCATCTACCCTTTCTAGCACTTCACGTGATAACTTATATTCAGCAGGTTAACATGAAGTAAGGGACAGGTGGAAGGGAAACTATACATGGTTTGGTGTCTCATAAAAAGACACAAGGATGTAACTAGCATTCATTTCACCCCATAGAATATTGAAATGGACCCAATCACCCAATGGCATGAATCTAAAACAACAGTATAAGTGTCAATAATTCTGGTTATGAATAATAGCCCTAAATATCAGAGAACCCACACAATAATGCTCAGTAGCAAAATAACATCAACTTATTCCCATAGAAAAAAGTTCTGTATTCCTACACCTTAATGGGCCTCCTCAAAATCTGGCCCCCAAAGCAATTTCTACAGGTACAGTCATCTTTTTGCTTAAGTTATTATATAATTCACTTGTAGTGCATAACATGAATAAAAATGGTAGCAAAGTAACACATAAAGGTGCACATACCTTATGTACAAGTTGTTAATTTTAATTGTGGGTTCATCTCATTCAGAAGCAGTAAAATATAAAAATAGAAAAAAAATCAGGAAAAATGTTGATCATAAGTAAACTTTACCTTATACTGTACATTTTTTGTTAGTATAAACTAAAAGAAAACATAAAAAAACAAAACACTCAATTACCCGTATCGTTTTCTGAGGTCACTATTTTATGTCTTCATTAGGCACATTCTGGACATTGTATACACATCTTTTCAGCCTTCTTTTCATGCTAACTAAATATTGACTATTATTGCGTATTAACTGCATTTCTAAGAACAGTTCCATCAAGTACTCGCTTTTTTTTTCAAGAGAGATGACGTGTTAGTGGTTTTGAATAGCAATGACTGTTCAGCACATCACGATTTGCTACATTGTGTATGTCAAATATAATAATCCTTCAACCCTTCAACATACTGAACATGAGAAACGAGTTAGTTATCAAGACTTTACCTTTGCAGGAGTTTTACGGAACAATATGATTTTGCAGGCGAGTGAGTCATCTAATAAACTCCAATTAATACTTTATTCTTTTTATTTATTCTCATTATATATAGAACTAGATATGTGTACAAATTATTTAGGATTATAGTTATTGACACAGCTAAGTCATATTATACTATGCACTTTATTTCTAAAATATAACAAATACAATTTTATTCAACAAAAGAAAAAAATCACATAAAGAAAAATCAGAAAAGATCAAGATTCATGCAAATCAGTATTACTAATGCTGTCAGAACTAAAGATCCTCACATGCATAATATGCATCTTTATTACCTCAATATTCCTTTCAAAGGGTATAACTAACTTAGACTCTCCTCAAAGCCCTTCTAACAACGTTAATGCTAAGTCAGTGAGATAGGTGCAACAGGCATAATAACAGTTTCCAGCTATAGAACTTGTAAGAAATTCTTGGCAGAGTGTGGGATGAAGACGGGCTTAAAAGGAGGTTACATTTTCAGGGGAAAATTCTGTTTTTAGTTTTTTATCATTATTTAGATTTTAATCTGAGTTTTTAGTGTTTGAAGATTATTGATTAAAATGGATTTTTTCAACTGAAAGACTCATTCTTTAACCTGTTCCTGAAATTCTTGGTGATGACGCGTATGTTTTTTCCCCCACTTTCCGATAGCCATAACTTTTTTAGTATTACATTCTAATGTATTAAAAGGAAAAAAAATGTGGGGAAAACCATGGAAAAAACATAATTGTGGTATTTTTGGGGGATTTGGGCTCTATGTTGAATGTAACATATATAAACTTTCTACTGTGGAACAATATGATTTGAGTGATACCAAATTTATAGTTTTTATTATGTTTTACTAGTTTAAAAATAAAACCTTTTTCTTTCTATATTCTGAGAGAAAAACATTTTTTAACTGTTTTTATTTTTTTTACATGTAAAATCGAAAGTGGGGTTCTTTGAACTTTTCCTTTTTTAAATTTATTTACTTTTTTTAAATTATATATTTTCCCTTAAAATTTTAGTTTCTCTAATGATCGCTTGTACACTATTCTGTAAAACTAATGCATTACAGCATTGCCCACAATTACCAACCTCCCATTATATCCTGCCTTAGGCAAAATGTAATGGGAGTAGTAGGATAACAGGCTTGTGGAACTTTATTAGGCATGTGACTGCCATGAGAAGTAGTCTGCACACCACAATCAGGTGATGGAGAAGAACTGCTTTGAAGTCACATTCACAATGCCCACACTGACAAACATAAAAAAGAAATGTCTTTTTGATGCCTAGTATTTTTGACATTATTCTGGGTATTTGAGTCTGAAAATATAATCCATTATGTTCTAGCAGCTCTAGTTTATGAGATGTGGATTACATGATTCTACATTGTTCTTGTGATTATTTTTTTTTATTAATATGTAGTGAAGAGGAATATCATTGAATTTTCTTATGCACATTCATGTTTTCGTCTGCATGTGTTCTTTAAATATTCAAAAATTTATGTCTTTACTGTTTCACATGAATTTACCAACATTTCTTTAGTAAATTATTGAGTGACCACTACCTTCAGCAGCATATACTTGGTAAAATGGCAATGCCAGGTCTTAAAAATTAGAGCTGATAGGGGAAAATGGGTGTCATTTTCAGAATCAGCTCCCAAACATACTCAAAAATGTTTCCAAATTTTAAGGCACCAAAATGAATGTTTCCCAGGGTCATCTTTGATCCTGGCTGCTGAAGTATATTTATAGAGTGGGCTCAGCGTCCTACAGTATATTGTACATTTCTGTCACATATCGGACAGGATTAAAGGTGAATAACAACTGTCCGTTTTTAGCTGATTGCTTCACATCCAGCTGCGGAAAAAAAAGGTAACCAAATGGTAACCTCACATGTCACATATAATTGCATGGCATCCATTCAAATGAATGGCAAACCAAGTGATACATTGTCTGGCTTATCAAGGATAATTCTATGCACAAAATCCACCTCTATAACATTCCGTTACTTTACCTTTAACAAGGAGTGTAGACAAATATTGTCCTGGGAGCACAACTCTTTCAATTTACCTCATTACTATTATGATGACATAAAAGAAATTATTTTTGAGCCATCTTCATACAGTTTTTCTTGTGATGAACTGTAAGGGATTCCTTTTGGCCTCTTAAATTAAGTTGGCAAAATTATTTTTATGTGTGTACAGGTAGTAATTTTCTGAAGAGTAATATACAGTAAATTTTGATTTCTTGATAAATTATTATAATTATTATTATTTATTTTACAATACCCTTAGTTCCAGGGTGTTGTACATTCAACGGGGGTTACATACATAACAAAGGTCAAACAAGTACAAAGATTATGACAAATAACTAACAACTGGTACAGAGGGAGAGAGAACCCTGCCCGTGATGGCTTACAGTCTACAAGGAAGGTGTGAAGAGACAGAAAGTGAGGGGCAGACATGTTTGTGGGGTGGAGTTGTTGCAACGGGGTTATTGTTGGTTATAGGCAATCCCGAGGAGATGGCTTTTCAGGTTGCTCTTAAGGCTAGTGAAAGTGGAGGGGGAGTCTGGGGGTGTTGGGGCAGTGAGTTCCAGAGTGTGGGGGAAGCACGGGGAAGTCTTAGTTACTAGGTCTTGGTGACTTTAGTTAGGGGGGTTTTTTCTGTAGAGTGGTGGGTTGGAAGCTCAATTGCAGGGGGGTCAAGGAGAGAGTTGGGGGAAAGAGATGAGAGGACAGTTAAAGGGTTGACGTGCTGTTCAAGGAGTTTAGAGGCCAATGGAAGCAGTAAGATGGGACATAGTTGGACAGAAAGGAAGTGGTACAAGTGATGGTTTCTTAAGGATTTGGGTTTTGATGGTAGCGTTGTTTAAAGGAGGAATGGAAGAGGCCAGAGGTTAATGATAGTTGGAAGAGAAAGGGCTGGGATGATAACAGAACTAAGGGCTGGGATGAAGTGGGATGGCAGTGACTAAGTCTACAGGTTAGTGTGGTTGGATTTGGACAGTAGGAGAAAAAGCTTGCTTTAGTGAAGTAGTGAAGCATGTTAAGAGGGAATAGTGATGTGCAGGTGTGGAGGTGGGCTGTGGGGTCTGTGCCAGTATAGGAATTGGCTGACAGGACTGTGCAGGAATGAGGGCAGGATGGAGTGGGCTGTCGGGTAAGCTTTGAAACTTAATTTAGGAAAATAAGTGGCAAAATCATCTGCTCATAAGAGAGATGGGGGAGGAGGTGATAGAGGACAGAAGAATCTGGGGTTATGAGACAAGGAGGATATGACACTGGAGAAGTAAACTTGTTTGGTAGTGGTGAGTGCGGACTCAAATGTATGTAGTGATTGTTTGTATGAGGTGAGATCGTCGGTGGAATGGGTTTGCTTCCAGCGGCGTTCAGCAATTCTGGAAGCTTGCCTCAGCTTTGTGGAGTCTGTGCACCAGGGTTGTCTGTTGATTTTGTGGGTTCTGTTGTGTGTGAGAGAGGCAACTGAGTCAAGAGTGGAGGTGATTGTGTTGTTGTAGAAAGTGGTGGCTCTGTCTGGGTCAGCAAATGAGGATATGGTAGAGAGGGAAGCAAGAGAGTCAGAGAGAGTGCAAAGGTTAAGGTTTTATAGGTTCCTGCGGGGGAACACTAGATTTTGGGCAGGAGGGGCAGGTGGAGTGGAGATGAAATGGTGAAAGAAGAATTTGAGAAGTTAGATATGGGGCAGTGGCAGGTGAAGCGGAGGTCCAGTGTGTGTCTTTCTTTTTGAGTGGCTCCAGAGGTCCACTGGGAGGGGCGGAAGGAAGAGGAGAGTGAAAGGAATTTGTTAGTAGTGAACTGGAGTGTGTTGATGGGGATGTTGAAATGTCCCATGATAATAGTGGGATGTCAGTGTAAAGAAAGTGGAGGAACCAGGAAGCGAAGTGGTCAAGGAAGGTTAGGGCCTGGCAGTCGGTAGACAACAGCCACTTGGAGGTTGGATGGGGAGTATATTTGGACAGAGTGCACCTCAAAAGAGGGGAGTGTGAGGGAAGGTAGAAGTGGAATAGGGACAAAGGAACAGGTGTCTGATGGGAGAAGGCCGACACCTCCACCATGCTTGCTGTCAGGACAGGGGGTGTGGGTAAATTGAAGCCCGCCATAAGAGATTTCAGCAGGGGAAGTTGTGTCAAAAGGTGTCAGCCAGGTCTCTGTTAGACCAAGGAAGGATAGGTTGCGTATGATGAAGCTGTCGTGGATGAAGGGACACATTTTGTGTGTACTAAGTGTACCAAATACATGATAACACCGATTGTTTGATGACAGTTTAATGTAAGCAGCATCTATATATCTATCTTACAAAGAACATTAGTTATAACAAAGTTTAGAAAAATTACTTGAACTGGTATCATCATTTTTGGTGTATTTTGACAGTTGGAAGGTTTTCACTAAAATGTAACTGCTCCTGCACCCATTTAAGTGACAAACAATTCAGTCATAACAACACTTAACAAGAACGTTAGGCTTTAATCAAAATAGAGTGTAAACTAAAAGCAGGATGTAGTACCCAAAACTGAGATTGATCTACAGATCTTCTATAAGGTGTCAGTTGCAATAAAACATAATCTTGTAATTAACAGTATCCATTCACAAATAGTTTTACATAGTAAAAAAATGTAACAGATTTACAGATATACAGATAAATATAAATTAAAGGTAGCCTCTCTTAATACTATAAATCACTATGGGCTCAAATTATGACTAATTTATATTATGTAACTGGTAATGTGCAAATAAATATGTCTAATAAATATATAAAAATAATGAAAATTCCAGCTTTTGTGAAAATGACATTTGATGATCATGTTAGGGAAAAGCACAATGTAGGTATGTGGAAAGTTATATGCTATGATCACTTAATTAAAATTCAAATATTTTCAATTGCATCCAAGATAAAAGAACCAGGACTGTAGCACCTGTTAGTGAGTCATATGTGATCTGAAGAAAACTATATCTAAGTCATGCAATATGACCAGGTGTATAGTCAAACCAGATACTCATCTTCAGACAGCTATTTCAAGGTGTCTGTCCCTCATCAGTACAGAGTAGAGTACAGGTTGACTCAGCAAGCTCACAAAGGTAATATTCCTCATTAGCAAAAGGCACCATGCAGGTGTGTAGAGACTTATACATCATGTTTGCTCCAATAAAATTTTAATGTATTCAAATAAGATCCAGGGAAAAGAGCTATTGAATGTAGCACTAGTAAGGTTACATCCGACTCACTGAACCTCGTAATATGACTGGTAGTAAAGCAAAACCAGATGCTTATTTGCAGACAGCTGTTTTGGGGTGTTTACCCATATCAGTGCTGAACAGGGCAATATTTATTAAGCATATTGGAATATATTCAGATATGTGATGACCTTTACCACTGTCTTCAGATAATAAACCATTGATGATGGAGATATTATTTGAAGCCATCTTAACATTAAAGAAGTTTTCTTATATAAAATTATGGAATAGCCATGTGATATAAGATGGGACAACTCCATTAATATCATTAGAAATGTTGATTAACTTTCCATATTAAAAAAAGAGTTAAAAGGGTTTTCTGATCACAAGCTTTCACAGACTTGAGCTGTTGATCTCTCTTACAGCTTCAAATCCAGGAGCGGGTCTCTTCTCCCAGTAGGCATGTTTCCCCTCACGGAAGACTGGTGACATCATCATTCTGTGTGAGAAGTGGAAGAGAGAGCATATCACACCTCTTCAGACCTTCTGCAATGGTCAGTTCTCATGTCTTCAGAGCTGTCACCTCCCTCCCAGGCTGCACAAGTTCCTTGTAACCAGAAAACCTGCATTGCTGTAAACAGTTATGGTGCGTTCACATGGCAAGGGACGAATACCGGTCGGTTTATCCGACCGGTATTTGTCCGGGTTGTGTGCAGTGCACACGGCCACGGGGGTGGGAGGGGGGAGGGGACAGCTTTTCTCTGCGCTGAGCGAAGAAAAGCCCTACCCTTTCACATTGACTTGCACAGATTCTGTCCGAAAACCGGATGGAAGAATGTGCAGGTACAATAATTTGCAGGCGGCCCATGGGCGGAAAAACTGCTGGGCGGAAAACCCGTGCGGTAGAGACTGCTGCACAGGTTTTCCATAGCGCCCTATTGTACTCATTTTCAGCCGGTTTTTCAGACGGTCTGCAAAACCGCAAACCTACTGAAAAAACGGCCGAAAACCTGTGGCATGGGGACATGCCCTTATACATACAGCCCGAACTGATGAAACAAATGTGAGACATTCCCTCTGCTCCTGCCTCAGTTATCAGACATTCAGACTGTATAAAGCTGAGTTATATGGGGGGAGAGTGAATCTAGCAGCTAGTGACTCAGTAATTGCCCAGATCCTTCACATATGGCTGGGAGAGGAGCATAGAGAGGCTCAGAGAGCCTTTATTATACAGATACAGTCAGCATAGAAAGCTGAGGTGACTAGTTTCACTTTCAATTTACACAGCTCAGAGGGGAGTTAGCAGAGAATGCAGGCAGCCAATCACACCACAGGGGGCGTGTCCCATCCAGAGGTCATGTCCCAACAGACCACTTTCTGCAGAAATAGCTCTAGACGCACAGATTAGCTCATATCTGCTATACTAAGTGATTTAGGTAATACAAACCAATTATTAATTTTATCTTGCAGTTCAATATTAATTTATTACGTCATATAAATGTTTGTGTGTATATATGTCGTGAAAAGTTGTGTGCCACACAAGTATTTTACCTTTCAGCTTCCATATTTGTCATATTTATGAAACTATAGATGTCAATACTGTCCCAATCTGTTTGATTAAATGTTTTACCTTTGAGCAAAATATTTCATTTCTGACATGGAGAACACAATTATATCGATCCTGCAGATGCCTTGCTGTATGCTCTCGCTTTATTTAAACAATGAGCAATATGATCCATATTATATAAAGTATTGTGTTTGTCTGCTTCAGTGACTTTCTTGGAAATTGGATTTCATTTCAGAACATCAATGTAAGTGGGTTTTAAGTTTTGACAGTCATTTGAGCTACACATGTGGACTTTTCCATAGCACCAAAACATATGTAATTGATTTAGACACACTTGATTACATTCTTTCAAAGAGAATTCCAACTCTGAGAAGTAAAGAGTTCTATATGCAAAATAGACTGTTTTAAGGGGTATCTTTATTTTGTAGTATTCATAGCTCAGTCTTTAATTATAAACTCTTCCTTCCAATATTACAATTTTAGAGACTAGACAGAAGAAGGTGTTGTTGATATTCTTGTTTGCAGAAATGTATGTATCTATACAGTATGTTGTTTTACAGAGTTCTGTAGTTAATCTTATTTGATATAATAATAATAATAATAATAATAATAATAATAATAATAATAATAATAATAAACTGTACAGATGGAGACTGGTGTCTGTCTCGTAGGAGTCTATCAGTACCAAGGTTTATGTACGTTTGGATACTTTTCTTTGTCTTTTCAGACATATATTGCCAACTGCATGGATAAAATATGGTAAGAATGAACTATTTTTTATGTAGAATGTTAACTAACACATTATCTGTTGTGACCTTCTCATGATGTTAATGGGGTTTCTCTATCTTCCTACCAAATACACTTATGGCATTTTAATTGGGCACATACCATTAATGTGTGATAGGTACGGATTCTACCTCAGAAACGTCAACTATCTCAAGAACAGGCCCAGAAACCTTTTAGTTTTGAACGGAGATGTGATTGGAACTCTTCCATCAATTTCAATGGGTGCTGTGAGTATAGCCAAGGTGGAACCTCACTTATCACACATTGACAGCATATGCTGTCATGATATCATGGTCAAGTGCACTCTGCTACATCTGCTTACCCTCTACCACTTTTATGAATAGTGCAAATAACCAAGAAGCACTGACCAAAGGGGTAACCCATATCCACCTCTCTTACTACATCCATTTTTAACTCTAAATACATCCATGCCCTCTACCCATATGAGCAGTCTTCTTGAATATCAATCTAGAGATGAAAGGGGAATCTACATTTCTCAGTGAAATGATACCATTTCTGGCCTCAATAGTCACAAAGTCAAAATAATTTACATTAAAAGAGGAGTAAGAGTCTAGGACCGAAAGTCTCCATTAACAAGTCTATAAACAGTTTATGAAGATGACTCCCAGTATTAGGCTAATACTGGAAGGATGTCCTTGATAAACATAGTGAAATGTAAGTAGGTGAAAAAAAATAAAACAAAAAGAAGAAATATTCTGAAAAATGAGGGTTTAGCCAGATGATAGATTTCTTTTTCATTGGTAGGGAATTAGTTTTAAAGGTTTTGTACCCTGATTAACTATTCAGTTTCTCTGTTAGATTACACAATACAACACATTTTCAGCTGGAGTCCTGATTTGAGATATTGCAATAAAAAACTTATTGTAGGGTACTTTGCCATTTTTTTTCTTTTCTCAAAATGTAAATCTAATATGCTCTAATATTTTCAGCCTCAGTGAACATTTGAACCTAGTAGTTCAAATCCACCATCTGGATTCTATTGTACGTAGATGGATGTCAGACAGGTTGACACATTTACTATGTAATCTGCTGACAAATGAAGTGTCTGTTTGATGCTCCATTTTCTATAGGTTGGCACAATGGAAGGATTTACTTTACTACCTTGGTACATGAGCAACTTGCAGTGAGGCTGAACAACTGCACACACATAACATAAGCATTTAGAAAGGAATATTTCAAAGAAGACTAAGGAATGACATAACAAGTATAACGCAATAATAGTTGGACACAAAAAAGTGTGGTGTCCTATAAAAGCTTAAAAATAAATGTTATGTTCAAAACTGTCCTGTGACAGTCAATAGAAAGACAGGAAAAAGAAATTATATAATAGATAATAGTTCCATGGTTTTTGAGCTGGGAAATGTTCAAATATCAGGAAAGTAAATGAAACATATAACCCCATGGTTACTGAGCCAAGAAATGTCCATAATATCTTGTCAAGTAGCTTTTATATTTTATTCACCACGTTAGACCATATATGTGAAACTTAAAGCAATGAGATTTAAAATCAGCAAGGCTCCTGGAAAAGCAAACACTATTTACAAGAGTGGAAGACAGTTCATTCATTTACAAAATATGTGCTTGATCTGCTCTCTGGCTTTGGCATTCAGTCTTATGAACATGTTAAATTCCAATAAGTGAGTCATCTAATTGAAAGGAATTATTGGATTTCTTACTGGTAAGGAAGGAAGATTACAGAAAGCAAAGTACGGAGCATCGTTAGGAGTTGTTAAACAATGTCCGTCTTTGTGTTTGTCTGAACTGATGTCATAATTGGCAAATGTCCAATTTAAACTGTTCTCTAACACTGGAGCTCTGTCGTAGGTTCAAAGGTTTCTTTTGCAAAACGATAAAGAGCTATGAGAAATCCCAGTTCACTTGAAATGGAGAAAATATACTCGTATTCATTTTCATTTACAGAAAGATTTTAATCATGAAATAGGAGGACAATGTAATTGTTGGACTTGTGTTCTTCAGTACATGCCTCATACATTAATATTTCATCTGTTACTTGTATCAAAAATAATTTCAGATTGCTGAAACTTTTAGCAACTTTTAGTTGATTGCATGTGCTAAAAATACTATAAAAAGACAAAGAAACCTAAGAAGCAAATGTAGTACATTTTGTTGAATTTTCTGTAATTGATTTAATTATCATGAAATCTGTACAACTTGATGACTTGATGTAATCTGCTTTTAGGAGACTAGATAAAATATTGAGAAAAATATATTTAACTGGATGACTGTACTGCTATTGTATCAGTCTTTAAAGGGGATGTCGGATTTAGGAAACCTATTTTATATACTTTATTTCAAAAGTTTAACATCATAGAAAGGGGTCCCCTGCTGAGGTTCCTTATATTCTGAGTAGAGTGTAGAGCCATTCTGAAGAGTTTCTCTCACTCTATATGACCTGTCCTGCCTTGCATTACATAGACAGCCTATTGGTTTGAATTGCTACTGTGTAATGTCTAATTTCTCCTGTGATGGTGCTGTAGAAATATTTTACACTTATGCCAGATTTACCCACAAATTACAGTTAATTGTTGAGGGTTTTGTGGGAAGAGAGAGGTGTGACATCTTATGATCAACCAATTGTCAAAAGATCCTCCTAACAAGTAGGGATAGTCCAAGGCAGAAAACCCCTTGAATTATTTTTAAATAGCCTTTAAAAATGTCAATAAAATTTATAACAGATGTGTAAAAGAACTGTGACTAAAAACTAGTCATGGTAATGGTAAAATTATTAATAAGTGCTCTCGATGTACAATTGTCAGGGCTGGCATATGTATGTTTAGTTGTATGACGTATATTGTGTAGCATGAAGCTTTTAAATTAATTTGATTCCATGTATGACAATGAACATGCTTTGTTTTTCTCAAATCAAGTGTTTCTCACTATTTCTTAACATTGATATACATGC
Source organism: Phyllomedusa bahiana (assembly GCA_025379985.1). NCBI lineage: Eukaryota > Metazoa > Chordata > Amphibia > Anura > Hylidae > Phyllomedusa > Phyllomedusa bahiana. The sequence continues at coordinate 284,944 of JAODAL010000658.1, forward strand.
CCTAAATGTGTTTCCTGTTTTTACCTACAGTATATGTTAAAAACATATGACTAGTCATTAGATTACACCGGTAAGAAAGATGTAATAGCCATGTCAGAGGCCTCCAAAAAATGCCCTGAATTTAGCGTTAGGGAACATAATGCTAGATTCGGCAATGTGTGTAGCAACATTAGTGAGAAGAACCAAATCATTTTAGCTACTCAAGTTTGTAGGTGCATGCTGTCACTTTGACAGGCTGATCCTGGTAATGGAGACATGTTATTAAGCATGAGTTGCTATTACAAGCAGTTTGTATGTGTTAATTAGATGTAAATACACAGATTGTAAATGCCAAGGGGTTAAGAACCATCATTTTAATAGGCCTTTTAATTCATACTGCAGGTTGCAGGATCTGTTAAAAACAAATATATGGTTTTAGGAAAATGGAGATATAGCAGATGCCAGTCAATTTTGCACCTGACAACATCTTTTTAACATCTTTTGTTGAATAAAGTATAGAAGCTTTTGGTAAATATGATAGTTTTAGCTTTAATACTCCTTGAATTACTGTCAATTTCTATTTTACATTTAGGGCTGCATTTTTGTATTTGTTTCATTTTGTTGATATCTAAAATCAAAGTACAATGAACCTGTTTTGGCACATTTTTTGTACATTGTTTACTTATCCCATGGCTTGACAGTAATTTAATACTTTAGGTAAAAGTGCATCAAGTACATTTTCAAAACAAGGCAGAAATATATATTTCCAGACAAAGGAAGCTAGAAGAATGCCGAGGAATCCCAAGCCAGCAAGCATTAGTAATCAAATTAAGAGGATTTTCTTGCCAGTAACGTACAGACACTGCACAATCATTCAAAGCTTTATCCTTAATAAACTGTAGTGTTCCCTTTTCATGTTGAATTTGGTAGAACATGCTGCATTGAATGATTAATCATAGTGAACATTTAAAAAACAGTGGTGTTTGAAAGTTTGTGAACCCTTTTTGCTTAAAACTACATCAGATTTTTACAAAAGTTCTCAAAGCAAATAGAGAGAAGAAAATCAAACAATGAGTCAAAAATATTAGACCTTGTCATTCATTTATTGGGGAAAATTATCCAATATCACATATTCATGAGTGGCAAAAATGAACCTTTAGAATTAGCAGATAAGTTGTTATTTAAATTAGAATATGGTGTTTTCAGTCAATGGGATGATAACTAGATGTGAGTGGGAAACCTGTTTTATTTAACCCCACATACCGGTACGTCCTAATGGGAAGTGCCTTCCCATAAATGGACATACCTGTATGTCTTGCACATTGTGTGGGCTCCCAGGTGGCCCCTCAACTGATCACGACATGAGACTGGTGGTATATTACTGCTGGCCTTATGCCTTAACCCTTAGCTGTTGCGATATATCACGATGGCCGCAGCTAAGGCACAGACAGAAGGAGGGAGCTCCTTCTGCCTGCTATCGATGCAACAATGGTACCAGCGCCGCTGCTGTGTTATTGCCAGACAGCCCGGATACTTTTCTAAGACTTCCGGGCTGTCTTTGATTGTGGACATTGCGGGGCAAGGTGAGTGACAGTTGCTGC